>OX638372.1:108642711-108924499 GCA_951812925.1 Calliopum simillimum
CTTCGTCTGACACCTGATATGGGAGCAGTAATCTATTGTACAACACATAACATTCAGCGAATAGGTTAAGTAAATAGCCTAAGCTGTAGACCTATCATATGTTATATGGCAAAATATTAAATACCTTGCTCCCAGGTGCTGAAAGTTTCCTATTATTGTAGGTATAACGCATAAAAATGTTGGTCCCGATCGGAAAATATTTTACTGTGCCCCAAGCCGTAGAGGGTCGGAAAAACGCTGTTTATATACGTATGAAAATTATGGCTTTAATCGAAAGAATCTTTGAAAATATTTCACAGAAGTGAATGAAATTTGGCACGTATATGAACACTTGCTAAGCAAATAGCATCCAATAACAAAATGGGCGATGCCATGCCCCCTCTATCCCAAATTCGTCGTTTCTCTGGAAATATTTGACTCAGGTGAATCAGATTCAGTACATTTGTAATAGGCACTGATTAAAAGATTTTTAATAAAAAATGGGCGGGATCACGTCCTTTCCATCTAAGAAAAACAAATTTGTCATATCTCTGAAACTGTTTTACACATGTGAATAAGATTAGTTTGTATATAATCAGTATTTTTTCTTATTTTTTCCCCTTGGCGTAGACACAATGCAGAAAAAATTTGGTCTCGATCGAAAAATATTTGACCCTGCCCCCAAGCCGTTGAAGGTCGAAAAAACGCTATTTATATGAAAATAAGTGGCTTTAATCGAAACAATCAATCCTATTTTTGAATATATTTGACATAGGTGAATAAGATTTGGTACATACATATCTATATGATCAATATTTGAACATATAGTGTCCAATAAAAAAATGGGCAGCACCACGCCTTCTTCACACCAAATTTGTCGTATCTCAGGAAATATTTGAGTCAGTTAAATGAGATTTGGTAAATATGTATGTACTTAATTGGCACTGGTTAAAAAATGTTTAATAAAAAATGGGGGGCCACGCCCATTCTATCTAAAAAAACCAAATTTGTCATATCTTTGAAACTATTTAGCACGGGTGAATAAGAGCTCCTGGGAGCAAGGTATGTATTTTGCATTTTTACGATAAGTCTACTAAGCAGAGACGGGAACCATTGGAGGTGTTAATGAACTGACTTAATAGTTGAAATAATTTTTTATCATCAAATTCAGTTTCAAAGTACAAAGCAACCGAAAATATAACCATACATTTCAAAATTTTCATAAGAAGTGAAATCAAAACCCTCATCATATATTCCGTTCCAGAGCAGAGAAAAACCCCATAACTACACATGCATCGTGAATGTTAAAAACAAGTAGAATTCGAATCTCTAGGGGGTTAGAAGGTGGCTGGACGATCAGAACTACTTTTTTTCGTCACATTTTGCTCTAGCTAATCAAAACAACTTAAAGTATACAGCTTTTTAAATTTTATTTAGATATGGAAATTCAGCCCTCTTGGAGTAGTTATTACTGGGGTACACGACTTTTAATTCGATTGCCTGTGTCATCCTTAGCATGCTTACTTGATTCACATTTAATGTATTACGTCAGAATTCTGCTTATTGCTTTGCGGATAGCCGAATTACTAAACTGTTTGGAAGCACATTTCTCAATAACTGAGAGCAAACGACAACCCTTCTTGACAAGCTTACTGTTTCTGTGTGTATTCTCTGATAAGATTTGTTCTGAAGAGCAAAGGATCTAGAGTTTCGGTGTCTATGAAGATGCTTTTAGTAAATTAGAAATTTTTATAAACTCCAAAATGGATTTGGGACTCTTTTGAGCGATATCTTCAAGAGATTCAAAAAAGAGACTTTCGAACAACACAAACGAAATGAAAAAATGGGCTCTTCGACATCAGGATCTTTACAGCTTCTAAATACAAAGATCTCCTACGTCGGTAAGCCCCATCCTTGAGGCGTGTCTACCAGTAAAATAGTGCTCTGTAATGACACCAATTAAGGTACTGAGGGTTCGCCTTTCTAACAACATAATTTTTCATGTTCTATTAGCGTCATAAAGTGGCCATATCGCCCTCGACGTAGAACATGTTGTTAAGTTTAACCATCTAAAATTAGCCCACAAAATACATTTGAGTCAATGTTGGCTCTTATTAATGCAAGTGGTTTCATAATATCGGTTTCAGAAATTGTGTCAGTTGAAGACCTTTTCCTAGCAAGTTCGTCAGCGTTCTCGTTGTCAATGAAATTGCTGTGTCGAAGAACCCAACGTATTATAAGATTACATAGCAGCCCTACTTCACATAGGGCTTTCCTGCAACCTAGGACTAAGCTAGACTTAGTAGTGTTGGAACTAAGAGCCATAATGGTTGCCTGACCATCAATGTAAATAAAAAAAGTGTCATTATGATCATAAATTTTGGGTTTAATAATTTAGCATGCTTCCCAAACGGCTAGAATTTCCGCTTGAAATACACTACAGTAGCAAGGTAGAGCAAAAGATTCACTCCAACATAAATCCTTGGAAAAAAACCCAGCACCAGTACCAGACTCCAATTTTGTATATTCCCTTGAAATTCAGAATCGTAGTCCAACCACTTCTTGCAGATGTTTTTACTTGAAAATTGGTTGAGAACACGAGAGTGGGAGTGATGTAATCAGTTTCACTATCAATATCGCAGCCAAAGAATTGTGCAAAAATACTACCATGACTATAAGGTTTGGACGTCCAGACGCCAGATTCCTTCAACCTGATAGCACTCTTTGCTGCAACTCCTTTAGCGTAAATATCGAGAGGTTCTTAATGAAGCAAAGCGTTGAGAGCAGCAGAGGGCATGGTGTTAACAGCTCTGCTAACTTCAATACCTGCCATTCTTTGAATTTTTGATACGATTGCTATAAAGGTTTGCTTGCTTAAGGCTTTCCACCATGCAAGAATTCCGTAGTTTTGATCTTATGATGGCTTTGTACACCCACAAAACTACTGCATACCTGGGCAGATAATCAGATTTGCTTCTGGAATAAGAAGATTGTAGATATTGTCAAGGGATGTTGTGAACAAATATAACACAGCTTCAGTGAATAGTTTGAGCAGGCTCTGAAACTGGGAAAATTTCGACAACAGGGTGATATCAGATTGTATTTGCGAATCTCGCGACATTCCAAACTATAGCGGTTTTATTCAGTCACTATGCTTCTTAGAAGCTATTGAGTAGAAAGAGTCAAGCTTGGACAGTGAAAGATTAGACAAAAGGTGGTGCTACCTTGCAAACATATTATGAATGGGTCAAGCAAGTTTTGAATGAAAACCTTAACTGTGGCAGGAAATGATGTACTGGTAGCTATCCCGGAATGTGAAAATTTTATAAGTTTCACACCTTAACCGCTACATTGTTATTTAATTAACTCTTGAAGAAGAATACATTCCTTACCAGAGGCAAGCGTAACATTAAAGTATCTAAAACTCAAATGTTCCTGCAAAACTCAAACCACAAACAAAAAGTGCTAAAAAACTAAAAAGAAGAAGAAGAAAAATTTCAACAAGAATTCTAGAAACTACGCTCTCCATATCGTGCAAAGTACTTTCTTTTGTTTTATTTTTGTTTCAATTTTTCTTTGCAACAGCAACACTGATAACACTAAACAATAGAAAATGAGCGCTCAAAGAGCGAACTCAAAACGATACAACAAATCTCTGCGAGAGCGTCATTGTACGATTATAACTAGCGACAGCTGTTTTACACTAACAACGAGCAAGGAAGTTCGTAAAAAACGAAATAAAACGAAGTGTATGCTTAAATTTGATTGGCTAACGAAGTGCATTCGTTAGAACTTCGTATATTATAGTGTAAGAAATAAATGTATTAGGCGAAAGAGCAAAGAGAGATTTAAATATAATGCAGAAAATTCGAGTGAGCGATAAAATTGAGAGCAAGAGAGCGAAAATGTGAGCAAAAAAATATTGCAAAGTACTGAGCGAGCGCATTTGCAATTAAAAGTACGCAGTAGAAAAATTTTGTCAAACTAAAATATTTATTTTTGTTAGATTTTGACATATGAGATAAATGTTTGTGTGTATGTATATACACAGACGTTATGTATGTATATATGTATATATGAGCGACTGACACGTAGCACGGCGCAACTTCAAGTTCTTTTTATTTATTATTTTGTTTAAAAATATCAATTACTTTTCGTTTTCCATTTTATTGACATTTCTTTATTGATAAGCGCTACTTTTCAATTCGTTTTGATAATTTGTAATACTTTTTTCTTGTGTGTGATTTATTTGAAATCTCTTTGTAATGCCTACGATCATATCAAAGTGATCGTAAATCATTTCATTTGACATTTCTTCAAGTAAATGACGACAGCAGCGGCAGCAGCAGCAGGGAGCACTTTGAAAAATCCGCGCGGCATTTGATGATTAGATAAAAATTTTTTTTTTTTTTTTAATTTATTGCATGACACTAATCAAATGTCAAAATAGTTATGATAAGCAGAAAAAAAAAGACAAAGCCACATCAAGCACATAAGCAAATACTTCAAATTATATGGAATTTATTGTCAAACATAATATCCGTTGATAAATATTGGTATTTGTGAACTTTGAAAAATGTTGGTGATAGCGCATTTAATGCAAAGTGGTGCAAAAGTAATGGCATAGTATAAATTGTCTATCCTTTTCTTAAATAAAGAAAAAACTGAGCGCTATTTCCAACAAAAATTTATTTGCACTAGAATCGCATAATGGTCAAAATGTATTAAATAATTTTGGTACTTTTTGGACAGTTTTAGTACTTTTTTGCTATTTGGTACAAAATAGAAAAACTCATTTATCATAACTGGTAAAATGACAAATATGAAACGAAAAGAAAACAAAAAACATGAACTCAGTGTCAGTCAGTTTTTTGTCTTTCTCTTTGTGATGTATTCTCTTTTCAGCTGTGTGTGACCGCGTATTTTGTCGTTGCTAATATTGAAAAAATTGCATTTAATTTTACTTGGCTTAGTGGCAAAATATTAATATTATTATTCACTTTACCTTTCACAAATTCACAAATACCTTTCTAATGGTGTATAATTCAAAATCGTGCTCCATTACTAACATAGCAAAAAAGGCAGGACAAATTTTTTTCTTGCGTATTGATGTATACATTTATGAAAATTAGTTTAAAAAAATTATATTGATCAAATCACCAGTTCTTGAATTGATGCACATTAGTGCTCGTTTTACGGCATTTTGAATTGTTGCTCGCGAAACTTCTATCTCCAAATTGGTTGGCTTGTTGTCAAATAATTCTCTAACTGTCTACAACTTATACGTCAATGCATAATGACATTTGATAACATTTTCAGAAATTATGACAAATTCATATTTCGACATTAGTTTTGCAGCAGCATCACTACTTTGTACGTGGGCTGCTATATATATTTCTGGCCTAGGCAACACTAATGTCAAGAGCTAAAATCTGGCACCACCATAATAAAGTTTGACATTTTTTAGCATAAGCGTACTCAGAACGTTTTGACTATTTCTTAGGCTTTGATGCAAATATCTTCTGTACTTTTCTTTGTTTCGATCATAATCTGAATCGATACGTGACAATATGAACGTGACATTTTTTCCATCATAGAAATTTTAAATTGAAAATCTTTAAAAAAAAAACCAGATTTCCCAGTGAATGTTGGATCTTGTTAAGTTGAGGTGGCACCACCAACTTTTCCAAAGGATGTTGTATGTATGTATGTATTCTCCTTTAACTCCTAGGAGGAGCATAGGGCCAAAGGATGTTAATTGTCCCTATTCATTTTGCATGTGTACCAAATCACATTAATTGTGAATATCCTTTTTTAGGGGCGTGGCATCGCCCATTTTCCTAGTGAACATTATTTTTCCTGGTGCTCTGCATTCAATCATGTACGCTAAATAGTTTCAGAGATATGATGAATTAAATTTTTGGCTCACGGTGCACCTTTTGGCGAAAATGCCGATGCCATCTACCTATTATCATACAGACGACACTCAGTTGTGCAAAGCAAACTTGATATCCTTACCGTGGAATCACATAGGGACGGCTGAAAAATGTCAGTGCATTTGAGACTTAAGTTGGAAGTACAACTCATTTAAAATTTTACCAGATTTAATTTTTGTTTCAGAAATTTGAATTTATTCTTTTGAGGTGGATGAGTATATAATACCTGATTATACTTTTTATGCGAATGCTGATGATTCGTATCCAGCTGAAGGTGTAGGAGTTTTTGTTAACAACTTAATTGGTTGTGGAGAAATCAGGCGCTTTAGTTCTTCTAGTGCAGACTATTTAAGGGTTCCGTGCTGTATAGCCAATATTAATTTTGTTTTTATTTGTGCTTACAGGCTTCACGCTCAATCTATTCAAACCTTCTTAGAAGATTTCTCGAATATGATGAAAAATGAGTCCGTGATTTTAGGAGATTTTAATTTAGATATTTTAAGTTATAGCTCTGCTCAATACTTGTATAATGTTATTCTTTCTGAACATGGCTTGAACTCTTTTATTGCTGAACCTACAAGACCTGCTTCTGGAACTTGTCTTGATCACGTCTTGGGCCGCTTTTCGAATGTCTCACTTGATACCTGCACAAGTATTATGTTTGACCTCGAAGTATCTGACCATTGCATGACCGGAGTTTTATTTAATGACCTTTGTACTAAGTTGCCAGTTCCTGAGAAGCAACGAAATATTTGTAAAATTGACTTTAATCAGTTAAATCTAAAGTTAAGAAATTTAGATTGGAGTGTTGTTTATGAGGAAAATGATGTTAATAGGGCTTTTAACTACATATAGCTTTAAAAAAATAACTTCTGAAGTCAGATTGAAACCTTGGATTGATAAGGCTCTTTTGAAAAAAATAAGATTAAAAAACAAACTAAGAAAAAAAGTATATAAATATCCACAAAATACCAATTTAAAAAATCGTTTTCGGCAAATGTGCAAACGTATCAATTGCGAAATTCGCGATTGTCGAGATAATTATTTTTATAGTAAAGTTTTGGACGGTGATGTATCTGATACAACAGTAATTGCAAATATGTTTAATGAGTATTTTGTTTCTATTAGGCTTAGCTCGTCCTCGACGAATCGTTCTACTCTCTGTAATTGCTGTGCTGATTATAGTTTTCTCAACAACAATAGCTTCTATTTCGAGCCGATTTCTGGGCTTGAAGTTCTTAAATCTATCAGGTCTCTGAAAAAAGGTTTTTCTTACGGTAGTGATGGTATTTCCAACTCTTTCTTAAAAAATATTGCTTTTAATATAGTTGATATATTAACTCATATTTTTAATTTAAGTGTTTTTTCTGGTATCTTTCCTGATGAACTGAAGAACGCCGTTGTTATTCCGCTGTTTAAAAAAGGTAATAAAAAAGATAAAGGGAACTATAGGCCGATTTCATTGCTGTCACCAATATCAAAAATATTTGAAAAAGTTATTAAGAATAGAATTCTTAAATTTTTTTGGAGGTTAAATTATTTCAGTCCGATGCAATTCGGTTTTAGAGAAGGCGGTTCAACTGAAGATGCACTGCTGGACTTCTGTTCAATTCTGTATAAAGGATCCGATAACAAACAAGTATGTGCTGGTCTATTTGTAGACATAACTAAAGCTTTTGATATGGTTGACCATGAATGCCTACTTAATAAGCTTTATTGCATTGGTTTTCGCGGTTTCATTTACAAATGGTTTGAGTCCTATTTGAATAACCGCGTTCAGATGGTAAAAGTTGGTAATAGCCTTAGCGATTCCAAAATGGTTAATTTAGGTGTTCCACAGGGGTCAGTTTTAGGTCCAATTCTGTTTCTAGTGTATATAAACTCCTTATTTGAACAACTCTTTAGAGGGAAAGTTAAAGCTTTTGCCGATGACCTAGGAATTGCCTATGATTCTACAAACCCTCTTAACTTAATAGCGGACATAAATCATGATGTTCATTTACTTAGGTACTGGTTTGCAGATCACAAGCTTATGGTTAGTAATAAAACCAAACTAATGTTTTTTGATACTAAGCTTCATAATGCAGCAGACCTTGATATAACCTTTCATGGGTCTAATTGTAAGAAAGTTGTGTTATATAACAAAAACTGCGTTAATCGTTGTTTAAATAAAATTTATGATTGTAACTTATCCTGCGATGCTAGTTGCTTTAATATTGACTTCAGATACCTTGGCGTCACAATAGATCGTTATCTGAATTGGAATGAGCATATAAATAATTTAAGAAAATATCTTCTGCAAACAATTAGAATTTTTTACCGTCTGAGAAAATTTGTTTCCAACAACACCTTAAAAACAATTTATTTTGGGATTTTTCAGTCGAAACTTGAGTACGGTATAAGTTGTTGGGGTAATACCCATTACTACAAAATAAACCAGTTAATCATACTACAAAAGGCTGCATTAAGAAAAGTGTGTAACCGTTCACGTTTTACTTACTCAATGACACTTTACATGGAAACTAATGTTCTGCCAGTTAGGCATTTGTACTTTTATAAAGTTCTGAAAGTATTTTTTATTAGAGGTGGTTATTGAGAAAGTCCTAATAACATAAATTACAATTTACGGAGTGCTTTTAATACTGCAGTTCCATTGGTTAGTTTTAGGACAACACAATACAGAAATTCCTACACTATTCTAGCACGCAAGTAATTTAATACTCTTCCGCATGATATAAGGACTATAAGAAATAAAATCTCGTTTTTAAAAAAAATCAAATTATGGCTTCTTAATTTTGATATTAATCATGTCGAATTTTTGATGCGCTACACTACTTAAGATATTTTATTCGTATAAGTTAGCTACTTTTTATTTTTGCTATGTTCACTACTATATGAAATAACTGTTGCAACATGTTTTAAAAAACTTTGCTTATATTTTTTTGTTTTTTCTTTTTTGGTAATTTTTTTTGCTTAATTTAATTAATGTCCACCCCACATTAAATTAATAATTGTTATTATTAAGATGTGACATTTATCACTATTTTTTTTAAAAAAATACAAATGTCACTACTATTCTCTTTAAGTAATTTATTTTATTGTTAATCAAGTAACCCAGGTTATAAGATATTTATTTAGCCTGTTAAAAAGAGAATATTGAATAAAATTGAATTGAAAAATTGAATTGAATCTACTATCACTTTTTAAGTTAATCTTCGATCGATTCAACAATCCACGGCATTATTTTCATTGACGTTTGGACATTTTGGCCACTTACACAAATTAACAAAACACGGGTCTTTTCGGTGTTTTCAACCAACGAACGAAAGCGTAAATAGTTGCGAGCCGTGGCTTATGATAGGCCAGCAGATGAAAGAGTCGCAAGTATCAAACAGTTATGGGGCCTGCAAAGAGTTTGCTGACTTTACACCATCTCAAATATCGACGTACATCAAAACTGTATACAAAGGCCTTGCTTAGCACAAATCAAGCTGTCAGAAGTCGAGAAATGTAAGCTTTAACATTAGATATGCTGCCGCAATGTATCTTATTGCTAAGCAACTCTTTTTTCTGGAAATTTTACTATAGAAAATGCTTCCGATTGGCATCTTCTCAGGAGTCACTGGCGCAAAACTTTGAAGAGCTCTCAGTGCCTTCTTTCAAACATAAAATATTGAGGAGGACCGACAAAGGCTTAGAGGAAATTTTCGAAAGGAATGGCGAAGTAAAAGGTACACCTCTAAAGTATGTAATGGTTTTCCTGAGAGTAGATATTTCCCATGAAAGGAGATTGTAGGGGACTAGGAGAGTCGGATGGCCTTATAATTAAATTATTTAAAAGAATTTACTATTTCGAATGTAGTTATATCTGAGCAATTCTTAAATTCTTCATTTTGCAAAATGAGAAAAAATGATTTGAACTAACATCTTATTCGAATGACTTTCATAATCAACTTCAGGGTTTTTCCTTTTATTTCCTGCATATCTTATATTTCTGTGACTAATAATTACTTCCTTTTGAGTCACGCACTAAAATTTAAAATTAGATTTTGTTCATAGAAATGGAAATTCCCTGTGAGTCACACCGCCAGCATGGAACTACTTCATGCCAGCCTATATGCCTAGAGCTATGCAAAGTAGAGAAAATCGAAGTGATTCATAAATTTGGGAAATTCATGGCATTTAATGTGTGACCGGGGCGTTAGAGCAAAGAAAGGTTATCATTTCTGGAATGAGCATGTATCGCGAGAGGCTTACTATAACGACCTCTCGATCAGACGGTTTTTAATCATTGGTGTTGCTTTGTGCAATTGAATTTTGATTTTCAATGGAAGCTTCCTTAAGAGCCAAAATGGCAGAATCGCGGAAGGAACTGAACGACTTCCAGAAGTGGTTTGAAGATCGGAGAAAGTGCTGACGAAAATACTCGTTACTTTTGTATCCAACTCCTTATTCTCATGTACACACCAATACAGATTTTCATTATATTTGGTGGGGAGTTTGGAGAATTTTTAATCCTTTTTTTTTCATATTTACATTACCAATCTAAACATTAAATTTTTCTCTTGACACGTGCTTAAAGTCCTGCATTCATTTTATAAAGAAAAATAAATCAACCACAAAATTGGCGAAATCAATTTTCATTCAGTTACTGAAGCTCTGTTGGAAACTTTATGCTGTGTTACATCCTGCCAAAGTGACGATTAATTAATAATTTAATATCCGGCACTACAAATCATATCCTGCTTTGGTTGGTTGCTGTAGAAAACGAACGATGTTCAGTGATTTGTTGGTATTCGATAGAAGTTGACAACACTATGCTATAGAGGAGCAAGGAAGAAGTGGTGGTGCTGATAAGAAGCTTTGCTTCTACCTAGAACGAAGTGCTAACTAAGAGAGATTTATAGTATTTTAATTAGAAATGTAAAAGCTAAAAAGGAAAATCATTTTCAATCAATTTTGTTGCAATGAATTTTTCTGAGAAAATGTATTTTTCGAGGATATTTAAAAAAAATCTGTCGCATAATGGTCAGGTAACACATAATAGAGTCGAAAAATGATGGTAAGTTGAAAAAATCAAAAAAATTCCATAATGTCGAAAAATTTTGCAAAAGTCAATATATGTTGATAAAGTCGAAAAATGTTGCTGAAGTCAAAATATGTTGATAAAGTCAAAAAGTGTTGATTAAATTGAAAAATGTTGCTTAAGTCAAAAAAATGTTGCTAAAGTCAAAAAATGTTGCTGAAGTCAAAATATTTTGATAAAATCGAAAAGTGTTGATTAAGTCGAAAAATGTTGCCTAAGTCGAAAAATGTTGCAAAAGTCAAAATATGTTGATAGCATCGAAAAGTGTTGATAAAGTTGAAGAATATTGCTTAAGTCAAAAAATGTTGACAAAGTCAAAAAATGTGTTGTTCAAGTCGAAAAGTGTTTATTTTTTAAGTTGAAAAACGTTGCTAAAGTCTAAAAAGGCCAAATATGTGTCTTAAAACTCGACATATTTAATTAAGTAGAAAAATGTTCCAGAAACCGAAAATGTTGATAAAGTCAAAAAAACTGTTGATAAAATCAAAAATTGTCGAAGAAGCCAAAGACGTCAATGCATACAATCAAAATAGTTTTAAAAAGACAAATGTTAGCACCTAATGGCACATTCACAATCCAACCATAAACCAATCACAGCTAAAATACCCAATCAGCATTTGACTTTTGCCAAAAAAATAACATGAATTTCAACTCATAAAAAACTTTAATTTACTGTTACCAATTCCAGGAAAACTTCTATAGTCTTAAGAAAAGTCTCTAATTTAAGTCAAAACGATTAAATGTAAAACAGCAGCAACAACAGCAAACGAATGACACATTTTTACATTCGAACAGGAAGACATGGACAACAGCGAAGATACAGAGCAACCCAACAACCAACCGATATAACAAACCAAATGAAATGCGGGAAAAACCAGTTCGACTTTTGCGCAAAAAGAAAAAAAACCTAAAACATAGGCCAGCTACTAAAATGGACTACATTGATCGATGCGCTCTGTTGGCCACTACTGCCGCCAGTCGTCGTCGTCGTCCACTGAGATTTGCCAAACAGAGTGAGTGCCACAGCATGGTTTCAAAAGATTTTTCTTGCTTTTTTGCCCTCAACTTTCTTTTTTCATCCATCCATCCACACTGAGTGTTTGTTGTGTGTTGTTGCTGATGAAAATCTTGGATAAATTGCAGCAACAACAACAAAAAAAATAACAACAAATCAAAGTAGCAACAAAATCTGTTCTGTATCTTCGAGCAGTGATGCTTTTACTCTGACCTTTATTTGTTTCATCGCAGTTGAGTTGAATTGGTGGCACGGATCGTTTGGCAGGCATATTAACGATAAGAGTTGAGAACATGACACCCAATTGTAAATTGAATTGAAAATTTCATTTTGGGAACAACAGAAAGTTGTTGAAATTACAACCAAGCAACTCCAGAGCGATTGTTCAGAGTTTTTGGTGGGGTTGCACTCGAAACATTACCTTTGAAATCAAATTTGCACACAGGTAACAGTTTTCAACCTAAATTATGAATGATTTTCAATATAGTATTCATGGTTTTGGTTCTATTCTTGGTCTTGGTGTTGGTGATCAAATCGAAAATGTTGATGGAAGTTGAACAATGTTGATGAAGTCAAAAAATGTTTATATAGTTGAAAAATGTTAATAAAGTCGAAAAATGTTGCTAAATTCGAAAAATGTTTATGAAGTCGAAATATGTTGATAGTCGAAAAATGTTTATAAAGTGGAAAAATGTTGCTAAGGTCGTGAAATGTTGATAAAGTCGAAAAATTATGATTAAGTCGAAAAATGTTAATAAAGTCGAAAAATGTTGCTAAAATCGCAAAATCATGATAAAGTCGATAAATGTTCCTAAAGTCGTAAAATGTTGATAAAGTCGAAAAATGTTTATGAAGTCCAAAAAATGTTTATAAAGTCGCAAAATGTTACTAAAGTCGTAAAATGTTGATAAAGTCGAAAAATAAATAAATTAATAAATTCTGAAAATTTTTCGCAAATCAAAAAATTTTGCTTAAGTCGAAAAATGTTGCTAAAGTCGAAAAATGTTGACAGGTCCAAAAACATTAATAAATTCTAAAAATTTTGATCAAATCAAAAAATTTTGCTTAAGTGGAAAAATGTTGATAAAGTTGAAAAATTTTTATTAAATCAAACTGTTGATATGAACTATGATAACAACTTACTACGTTACTAAGGTATCCTAGCAACATTTTTGAATAGCAGAGCTCTGCTTCTCTCAATAACATATCCTTGCATTGACTTCGTTGTAAAAGTAGCCGAATAAACCTGCTTTGGCCGAAAACAGGACAATTGCAGAGAAGGTGCTCCACACTCTCTTGCTCCTTCTTTTTTTCACAGCAACAGCTTCTGTAGAAGTCTTTGCAGGGAACACCCAGACGTCTAACATCTGCCAAGATAACGATGGAATATACTACTCTCTGAATTCTGAATACAATATTTTAGAAAATTCAATCAGCAAGCTTACGGTAACTTTGAAATGATGAATAGCCGAAGGTACTTATTAAAATATAGAAGGATTGCGACTCAACAACTAGAAAATTTCTGCTTCTCTTCAACATGCCATATTGCCTTCAGAGTATAGAGTTTCAAGAAGTTATAGTTATATAGCAACATTTCGTCTTTTCAAGAAGTAAGCTGACAACAATAATATGAACGTTTTCACATTCAATACTACTTAACTCTCAAACGATTGTCAATAAATAATAAAAATTTGTTCACATCCTTAATGTTAAGTTTTCCGCGCGCTATCATTAAAAATCTTAACATGTTCAAAATAAACTCAACTTAAGGAGCGACAACGTCTAAACACGTGTTTTTCGCTTAACACTCAACTCTTCACATTCAGCGCACATTTGGAACTCTACAGCGAAACGAGGCTACTAGGGTTCATCATCATCATCATCAGTAACAACAGCAGCAGCATATAACCAAATAAAGCCAAGTTAACAAAAAACAACAAAAACAACAACAACAAAAACTGCTTGAAAACAAGTTGTCTTTGTAACAACGTCGCGCGCAAAAATCAAGATAGAAAGTTGTTGCCTGCTGCTGGTGCTGCTCCAACTTGCGAAAATACTCGACGACTCGATTTGACTTGAAAACGCAGATACAAAATACAACATCAACAACAATAACAACAACAACATCAAAACAATAACAATAACAACAACAACAAATGAAAAACCTCAAGATACTCGTACTGTGGCAAACGGCATTCGACCGGGACAGCTGCTGCTTCTGCTGTTGTTGCGAGCGCATTACTTTTGGGCAAAAATTTTGTGCGGTTACTCGATGCACTGACTCTCGTCACGTCGATGCGTCTCTCTAAGCAACGTTACCCCCAAAACAACAAAAAAATGTTAAGCTCGTCGTCGTCGTTTTCTTCACAGTCATCTTTGACGACTACTCGGGTCGCTTCAGTCAGCAGCAGCAGCTGTTGACAGTGTTGTTAAATTGTGGGTATTTGGGAAATTTGAAGAAGCTTAGCTGAATTTAAGATCCAAATCATACAATCTTAAGTCATCTATAAGCGAAGAGCAGTGTTTCTTTAGAAATGATAATATTTAAGGTAGAGGATATATGTATATATACGAAGTTCACAGACGGTTTGACGATATTACCCCTGGACTTACATGAAAAATCTTCGAAAAAAAAAAACACGACCCAAGTGCGAGTAAAGAGGAAATCCAATTAATACCCTCTTGAAGTTCAGCTTAATTCACGGGAAGTGTATTCTAGTGAGCTCTTGGATGTCATACCTTTGCAATTTAGACTTCCAGTTCAATTCAATTAGAGCAATCACCAATTGATGAAATAGTTAACACAATTCAAGCCAGGAAGGACACCTCAAGCATCATGCTGTACCTACTGATGAATTCTCAATTCTCTATTCTCTTGAATCTGGGATGAGGACAAATGCTGGCATAGGCTTTAAATGGTCAGATCAAATATCTTGGTGTAGTGATAGATGAAAAGCTCACTTGAAACCCTCATCTAGAAACAATCCGGAAGGGAAGAGCAGCACTGTGGGCCAGTAGAAGCCTCCTAGGCAAAAAACTGGTGATTGAACTCAAAACTTAGCCTCTAGATGCACACATCAATCGTGAGACTCATTATTACCTATGGAGCACACGCATGGTATAAAAAGGTGCAGCAAAAATCGGCACAAGTCAAACTAGGTAAACTATAAATAATGGCTCGTATTTCAGTTACAGCAGCTATGAAAACCACACCAACTGCTACCTTGGATATAGCGCTTGATTTACCACGTTTACATCTAGAGATAAGGAAGGAAGCGCTGAGATTTGTAGCGAAACGTATGTTACTGGACAGAGGTAAGGCTGGAACTGTCAAACAGTCAGGGAAGAAGCTCAATACCAACAAGAACCTTACCATCACTATCAGTGATAACTGCATACCCAAATACAACTTTCTGCACAACTTCCAAGTTACATTCCCCGGCAGGAATGCCTGGGAAAAGGAACGACCTCAATTCCTCCGATGATATACAAACGGCTTTAAAACGAATGAGGGAATAGAAGTTGGTGGGTCAAGAAAATTCAGTGTTTCAGGCGGAAGCATATAGGATCGTTCCCTTTGTCCAAGGGAATATGAAAGAAGGTTTCCTAATGGAATAAACATCTATATTATATCAGACATCAAAGCGGCACTTTTAGCCTTCAACTCGTTCAGAATAATATCGCTGTTAGTCTGGGAGTACCTTCAACTACCAAGCAGACTCTTCTCTCGAAATAAGGTTCACCTTACACAGTGGAATTGAAGGTAACGAAACTGCAGTTGAGGTTGTTAGAAAAAGATCATCATCGCAATTTGTAGGTCGTACCCCATTGGAGCTTTATTAAAATAAACCACAACAATTGACAGAAAAGTTCAAGTAAGCTGGGACAATACTCTAGGCCGCAGACAGTCAAAAGCATTCATGACAAGAGTTTCCAAGCGAAGAACAAACTAGTAAGGTTGTAACCTTTGGCCTGGCCAAGCATTTAATACCCTACACAGCATTATTTTTGAAATTTTGCTCATATGGGAGGTGCTACGCCCTCTTGTCCGAGTTCACCCAGCTTTTGCTCAGAGCTTGCATTTATATTGGGTGTACAACTTAAAAACCGGAATTTTTTAGCGAAATTTGATGCTTTATTGTGGAAAAATGTTACAATATATTTTATTCAAAGTATTGTCCATTGGAAGCTACAACATTTCCCCATCTTTCAGGCAATTTATGAATTCCATCCCAAAAAAATTGCGCCGGCTTGGCGGCCAAAAATGAATCGAGCCAATTTTCGATATCTTGAACTTAAGTGAACCGTATTCCTGATAGAGCATACTGCATTGATCGGAACAAATGGTAGTCTGATGGTGCAAGGTCTGGGCTATAAGGCGGGTGAGCCAAAACTTCCCATCCACTATTTTCCAAATAGTTTTTCACTGGTCTTGCAACATGCGGCCGACCGTTGTCATGGTGAAAAATTATTGCTTCGAGTCTGGTCGCATTTTCCGGGCGTTTTTCGATGATAGCACGCTTCAAACGTATTAATTGTGTTCGGTACAGGTCACCAGTGATTGTCTGGCCCGATTTCAACAACTCATAACATAACGGCCCCTTCTGATCCCACCAAATACACAGCATAACCTTGGCGCCATGGATATTTGGTTGATTTGGCTGGTTGGCCGGGTTTCACGTATGACTTTTTGCGCTTGGAATTGTCATAATGGATCCATTTTTCATCCCCAGTCACAATCCGATGCAAAAATGATTTGTTTTTATGGCGCTCAAGCAGCATTTCAGACATACAGAAGCGCCGTTCAACGTTTCTTGGCTTCAACTCATAGGGGACCCAATTACCTTGCTTCTGAATGTATCCGGCGGCTTTCAAACTTTTCGAAATGGCTTGCTGAGTCACTCCCAACGATTTGGCAAGCTCGTCTTGTGTTTGACACGAATCCTCATCGAGTAGCTACTCTAATTCTTCGTCTTCATACTTTTTGGCTGTCCTGGGCGTTCTTTGTCTTTGATGTCAAAATCGGCACTTTTAAAGCGTTTAAACCATTCAAAACACTGTGTTTTTCCTAAAGCATCGTCGCCATAAACTTCTACAAGCAAACTATGACTTTCCGCAGCAGTTTTCTTTGCAAAAAAATGACCCAACAGAACCTCCCGCAAATGCTGTCTTTTTCTCGAATTTTCGAAGTTATTCATCGTGAAAAATAATAATGATGCACACAAGATAAAATTGTTTTGTTGACTGATTTTGACAGCTGTCAAATGTACCTTCAAAATGACATATATATAAAGTTCGAGCTTTCACGATATTTGTTAGTACGGACATCCACCGTCAAATTCCGGTTTTTAAGTTGTACACCCAATAGTTCTTAGTGTCTGAGTGAAATTTGGTTGGATTATCCCAAAAAAACGTTTTCAGTATGGCGTTTTGAAGCTTTCGCTTATATAGGAGGTGCCACGCCCTTTTCTCCGAGTTCGTCTAGTTTTAGCTTAGAGCGTGCATTTATAGTCTTTAGTATTTAAGTGAAATTAGGTTGGATTATCTCAATAAACTCTTTCAGTATAGCATTTTGAAACATTTGCTTATATGTGAGGTGCCACACCCCCTTGTCCGATTTCACCCAATTTTTGTTGAAAGCTTTCATTTATAATTCTTAGTGTCTGAGTCAAACTTGAATATACCCTGGGTGTAGGGTATAAAAACAGTTACTTATGCTGAACAAGAATAAAAGGTATACGGAATGTTACAGGATTCTTCACAAGACATCGCCCAGCAAGGAAGCATCTCCCAAACATGGAATTAGTCCAGGATGAATTCTGTAAATTCTGGTATGAAGAAGAGGAAACAGCTGAACACATCCTATATCACTGTGACAGCCCAGCAAGACAAAGACTTCGTTACTTTTTATCGCGTACCCTTCTAGTTCTGAGGTGGGCGAATTGTTGTTAGTCATAGCTCAAAATTTCCTTGGGCATAAATGAAAGAAAAACCAAGAACTACATATGTAGATGTAGTGAGGTAACTATGTTGTGAAAGAAAATAAGAACAGATAGCACCAGATACAGGTAAGAAGTATATAAATCAGGGAAATGTTGGAGGAAATTGAAAGCATAAGCTAGACCTTTATGGAGGCACCCTTTGATCCAAGAAGAGACAAAATGTTGATAATGTCGAGAAGTGTTGATAAAGTCGAAAAATGTTTCATTAACTTATCCATAACCTTATCAGCAAACCCGTTTAGTACATAAAAATAATAAAAACCGACAACACTGTCAAACCACTCGTCCATAGCAAACGAAGCACGGAGTTTGTAGAGTTGAAATTGAAAAAATCTTCACAATGTGAACTCACTCGCTCGCTTGAGTTGGAGGATGTGGTTGCTGCTGCAAGTCATTTGCTTTGCATGGGTTGCCATCGTAGTCGTAGTTGTTTGTACGAAATAAAGCAGCAGCAAAAGTAGGAAAAATTGCAGCAGTAACTACAACAAATTTTGTTCCGAGTTGCTACAGCACTTTGTTCTTTTGTCTTGAATATTTTTCCATTTGCATATTTTTCTGCGTTTTTTTCTTCTCCTTTTTTTATTTTGGCCAGAGTTCAACGTAGTCTACGTTTTGTTAAACATGTGACTGAAGTAGCAGTTTAGAAGGGGAGGTGCAGGAGTGTGGGTGGTTGGACCACTAAGTCAGTGTATGTGTGTATAAAGTGTATGTGATGCATGAATGAAATGCTAAATACTTTCAAGTAGCTAGTGGAAAAAAGCTGACCAGGTTTAGTGCAACTTATTCTGAAGTGCACATAGAACGGACATTTTTCTCAAATCTAAGATTTCTTGTTCAAACAAAAAAAAACTTATTTACGGTAATCATTAACTTCGATCCCTTCTAAGCGAGGTTGGGACAATGTTTCATCAGAAAGACATGGCATAGAAAAATTTTGCATCCAAAATTCGGACGACTTCGTATGGGACTAAGTCCCTTAGTTACTCTGGAAAGTGATTCCCTAACCATTTATACCTACATCATTTATTGGGTTAAATTATGCGTTTCCCGAACAGGACTCTGGAGAATGGGCTTTTTGGGAAGTGGTAGGTTATTTGATTTTTTATTATTCGATGAGAGAAGTTTGGAAATAGTTTTTTACAACCACCTAGTTTGGATCCGGAAATATGTATCTGTTCCGTGCAATTTTTGGTGTCAATTTATTTTTACAAGAAAGTGTTTTTTTTTTTTGCGGATGTGGGGTGAAAAAGAATTTTCGCTCTTAGGCCCTAATAAAACACCTCCTCTTCATCGGGAATACCTCTCCGCTGGCAAATTGTTTTTGGTATTGCAACAGAGGAGTTCCTAAGGCGTTTAATATGTACAATCTCTTCATTTGCCTAAGTTGGGCTTCCGCTATATTTCTCCTGGAAGCGAGAGAAAGCAGCCCTTGCTAACATTTTTAACTTTATTTTTTAGTAACGTGGGGAAACCTCTTCAAAACTTGGGCCTTAGCCGAGGATGAAAGAGGTTCTACGACTGCGATCTCTGCCCGGACGAAACTTGTCCTGTTCTGGAACCCTCTTGGTCACTGCCAAGGCAAGATTCGCACCAAAGAAGATATTAAAAGCGCCAACGGCTAAGCAAGTTAATGCATAGCGGCAGCGTTTTTCAATGCCAAAAAATTTCTTGACTTCTAGCAGCTTGATAAGCATCAAGGTCTCTCTTCTTTAAGTGAAGTACGCTATCTACATATTGTCTAATTAATAACCAGTTTTCTTCTCTTATTAGCGGTATGACTGTAAGTGAACCAACGCGATCGTGTAACTTCCGTCTTCTCTCCGCTCAATTTCTGCAGAACGTATGTCGAGTTCTACGTCGCCGTGTATGCAGACTGGTCTATCTGTCCTTGCTATCTTGTTTAGGAACTTCTGAAAATATCCATGTCCTGATAGCAGTTGCGTTATGTAATAATTTAGCTCGCCAAACTTCCTGTCCCACCAGGTGTTCAACTGGGGTCTTAGCCGCGCAGTGCAGTGTCCGAAAGTTTCATTTTGCCGTTTCACTTGCCAGCTTTGTAAGATGTGTGCCCTGACATCTTGCGCTGTCCACTGGCTTACCGGTTGGTTCTTTTGCTTCAACAGTACACAATTTACCTCGCTGAACTTCCTGTCTAACCAGGTGTTCAAAGGATGGGGGAAGTTTAATGTTCAATTTTAAACATCACCATCAGCATCGACCCTCAAAAATACACGAATTTTTGGAGTAAATTCCGTTTCCATCCATCGAGGAAAGGAATTCAGAAATGTGTATTCCGAGGGACTGCTTGGAACTCTGAAAATGGCCGTTTTGTTAAATATCTCGAATATGATCTTAAAAGCATCAGGGCCAATGCCGGGAATGGGGTAGAAAAAAGGAGTCTCATTTACACAGATCAATATTATGATTTTTAAAACAACCTTCCTCTCCTCCCAGCAAGAAAATCCGACAAACACTGGAAATTGGCGTTTTGGAAAATATCCCAACAATCGATGATGAATGGTCAGCAATAGGTTGTAGAAAGGGAAAACTTCGAAAATGGGCATTTGAGGAAATTCGGAAATCGATCTTGGACATCACAAAGGTCAACCCCGAAAATTCCGGTTTTGGAAAATATTCACTAACCGATAGTGAAAGCTTAGGGTTTTAAGGAAAATTCAGAAATCTGCTGTGAATATCACCAGAGCTGGCCCCGAAACCCAGAAATCCCCGTTAAGGGCAAAATTTGGGATCATATTTTTTTTGCATCAATCGAAAGGGGAAATTTCTGATATGTGTCTTGGGAAAAAATACAGAAATTGGTCTTCGATATCACAAGGATCAATCCAGGAAATTGGTATTATAAAAAATTTTCCATCAATCGATGGTGAAAGCTCAATAATAAGTTTTGAACATCAGGGTCAGTCTCAAACAAAGCAAATGTCTAGTGTTACACTTTTCAGCTGAATATCGAAACTAAAATTTGACAAGAAAGCGTTAAGCTCGGCCTTCGCAACTTCAGCTTTTTCTGTAACCCCCAAACACAAAAATAACACCCCGCGCAACCAATATCAAATGCCCACACTTGAAGTGGCAAATAAACAGTGCGAAAATTAGCAAACTTTGTTATTATCGCGGCGAAATTCCATTGAAATCCGAGTAATACGGCAAAACTTTTTCATTTTTCTTTTGGAAAAATGTTAAATGAATAAAAGCGCCAGCATGCGTAGAGTTGCCAACCTTGTACAACTTTTTAACGGATTATTTTACGCTTGAAATTCGCTTCTCAATTGTTAAGCACACACATTAACTTTGTTTAGAATTTTTGCTAGTTTTCAATAATGTGGCATCGCTATAAGCCCAACAAATTTAACAGCACTTCCTGCTAACGGTGACTGCTGTTTAGGTCAAAAATGTCAAATACTAATTTTGTCTCAAATATCAACGTTATGTTGCTGGTGTAGTGAAAAAAACAACAAAATGGAAATTCAACGGCAACGACAGTCATCCCAACAACAAATGACATTTGTGAGAAAAATCTCTGTTGTTGTTGCTGTTGTTGCTTTTATTGTAGTTTTGTCAAAAACATTTTACAGATTATCACAGCAACAACAACAACAACGACAACGACAATAACAACAGCGAGCACATTAACGTTGTAAATGTTTTTCTATGCAAATTTCATTGCCAGTGTTGCCATCTCAGCTGTTGAACTTAACGCTGAATAATGCATTTGAAATGAAATTAATGAAAAAATCGACAGAACTTGATTTTCAGCAATAAAAACTCACAAAAATTTATGAAACAATTACCCTGTAATACAATTATCTCAATAGTCCCATCTTTGGTCTAGTTATTTTGAAAGTAGACCAAAATGGACTACACCTAAAACTAGAATAAATTCACTTAAATTACACTAGTCTACAGCCAAAATTCCCAGTGAATGCCGCTATCCATTTTATATGTAAAATGGGCTGCTGATTTCGAAAATCGCCTTAAATTTTTTTTTTTTGTTTCGTGTCGTTTTCGAGATATCGGTCATTTTCGGTTTTCGAACCAAAAAAGAAGATAGTTCCATTTAAATACAAATATCTCAAGAACTAATATTTGTATTCAAACGTATTATAAGTCATATTAAAGGTAATTAAATTACCTGCAAATTACATTCACATCACTTTTTGGTTGGTTTGTTAGTTTCGGCGAAATAAATTGATTTCTAAAAAAAACATTTTTTTTTTTTCGAAAAAATTAACGAAAAATCAAAATCAACTGAAGATTTATACAAGAAGAAATAACTTTTTTATAATTTTTTTGTATCATAGACTATATATTTGTGAAGAAAATAAGATACCACTTAAAAAAATCCATGGAAAAATGAAAAAGTTGCATACAATTCATTGAAAAGTTACCAAAATGCGTTTTTCCCTATTTTTTTCGTTTTTTTGTAATAAACTGTTCGATAAATAAAACTTTTTGTAAAACACATGAGAAAATCCAAAAAATTCTTAAAGTTAGCGTTAAAAAAAAATACCCGTGTCTCGTCATTTTTCTCCAGCACGTCAGATTTTTTTTAATCGATTTTTGAAGTTTTTTAATCCACTGCACATGAAAAATACAAAAATGGCGCATTCTTGTGTTAAATCGATGAATTTAACTATATGATCCTTACATTTGAGGTGTATTATGTGTTCAGTAAACTTATGCAGGATTTTACGAGGAATATTTTTGTAGAAAATTTTAACCCTCTAAGACCCTTACAAGTGGGTCATTTTAACCCCCCCACATTTAGGTCAAAATGACCCACATGTGGGGGTTTTAGAGGGTTAAAATTGTCTACAAAAATACGTTTGAATACAAACATTAGTTCTTGAGATATTTGTACTTAAATGGAATTATCTTTTTTTTTTTGGTCCGAAAACCGAAAATGACCGATATCTCGAAGACGACACGAAATAAAAAAAAAATAATGCGATTTTCGGAATCAGCATTCACTGGGAACAAATTTTTTAATCATTTGTAGACAAGTGTTATCAATTGTAACAAAAATGGTCCAAGTGTAATGCAAAGTCGGTCATTTGTATCAAAAATAGTCCGAATGTAATGCATAATCCGTCATTAGAGCCAAAAGTGGTCCAATTGTGTATCGATTGTGTCAGTGAAATAATAAAATTACTAACTACGTTTGACCTGTTTGGAAGTTTGTAGACTGTGAAGAAGATCAAACGATAGTGTAGCGGTCTAATGACTGGCGCTACCTGGGGAGACCTGGGCTCAAATCCACCACTCTGTGATTTTCAATTAAAATGTTTAAATGTCCAGTAATTTGCACACAATTTGTCTGAAGGGTCTACGGAGCGGAAAATGAAACACGTGTCCAGCATATCCGGGGTATGACATAATAAAAAAATTAGTAAAAAAAATATTCATCCGCACTGAGGTTCGAACCCAGAATACGATGCTTAGAAATATATAACAAATTCCTTAGCACATTCGTCAATGAAACCTTTTGACGTTTATCTGTGTCATTTGTATAACAAATTAAATGTTTTAAAATTTATAAATAAAATAAAAAAAAATTGGCCTTTTTCTGGTCCGAATGTAATGCATAAGGAAACAATTGGTTATGTTCAATGACAAACAATACAACACGTAGTCCTGATCACGTTCTTGATCAGCGTCTTTCCTATATCGGGTGTTGATCAACTGAAATTCTTAACCATTTTAAAGCTAATTTTTGCAAAAGGAGTTAAGGAAAATATAGGAATATAGCAACTTTATCTGATTATGGAAGGTTTCGTCAACTTATTGAGTTTAAAATTTTTGCATTGGATGGTGCAACAAATTTTTATACAAACATTCATGGATTCTAAATCAATTGAAAGAAATAGTTTTTGAAGTGTAGTGTCATAGCAGTAAATTGAAACTGTAATGGAATCTGACCCAGAACTCAGTAAATCCAGAGAGACCAGAACAGAATTAAAAAGCGAAATACACTCTGGTCATATGTATGTATGAGTCCAAAGTAATAATATTATGGGCTCAAATTTATAGCAAAATATCTATTTAACATATTTTTAGTACCAAAATACCAAGAAATAATACCATTTCTGAGTTTTCGCGTCTTGAACAAGATGAATTCGGAAAATGTAAATATCTTACGAAAATTTCTTAAAAATTGTTAAAGTTTTAATAAATGTATCTCTGAAACTGAACGGTCTTTCTTCCTAAAACTTTTAGTAAATATAACTTGGTCTATTATCTGATGATTTGCATACTTAGATATAAGATTTTTGAAATATAAAAATTTTATCCAGATTATCAAAAAAAATCTCGTAAATACATATTTGAGATACAACAATAATATTTGATATCTAAAAAACAATTATAAGTATATAATTACAAACAAAGCCACTTCCCCACATACCCCGAAATTTTTAATCGCAATAACTTCGGGAATATTTGAAATACAACAATAATATTTGATATCTTAAATACGATTGGTATCATCTGGCTGAAAATTAGCGTGATCAGATCAAGGATACTCCCACATCCCATATAGTCTGAAATTATCCGCCATTTTGTTTTTAAAAATTTTATCCAAAATTTTGAATCAGCGGGCTCAGAAACCTCCTTAGTCACAATTTTGCCGTAAAATAATCATTATGTAAGAAAATTGTTTGCCATTTTAGATCTGCCATTTTGTTTTCAAAAAAAAAATTGATCACGAATACAAATTAAGCTACTCCAAAGTCCTGAAGCCAATATTTTGTCGTGATATAATCTTTTTTTGGGAAAATTGTCCCTCATTTTGGATCCGCCATTTTTATTTCTAAAAAACGGTTTCCAGGCTTGGAATCAGCGGTCCTAAAAACATAAAATCTGAAAAATAACCAGAAAAGGCGTATCACCGGCAAGTATAGCAGTTTAGACCACTGTGCGTCGTGTCGAAGCTACTTACGTAGGCTGCTATAAATTTTTCTGGCCTAGGCAACACTAATGTCAATAGCTAAAATCTGGCAACATCATAAAAAAGTTTGACATTTTTTAGCATAAACGTACTCAGAACGTTTTGACGTACGACCATCATTTGTGTTGTATACAGTGACTTCAAAAAATCAATTTGGCAAAAAAATGCAATTAACTCGTAAACATTTTCGTGCGATCATTTTTCACAACTTTCGACGAGGATTATCACGACAAGAGTGCATCGATGAACTTAAACCTTTGTATGGCGATAAAGCACCATCCTATAGTATTGTAAAAAACTGGTTTAATGAATTCAATCGTGGCCGATGCTCGCTCATAGACGAATTCCGTTAAGGTCGTCCAAAAACGGCCGTTGTGCCAGAGAGCATTGATGTCATGCGTGAACTGATAATGCAAGATCGTCATGTGACATACCGTGAGATAGAAACATCCTTGGGCATTTCTCCCAATAGCATACATTCGATGTTGTATGAACACCTGGCCGTAAAAAAGGTTTGTTCTCGTTTGATTCCGCACAATTTGACAATCGCTCACAAAAAGGCTCGTGTCAATTGGTGCAAAGAAATGTTGAAAAAATACGATCGCTGTACTTCAAAAGACGTTTATAAGATTGTCACAGGTGACAAATCATGGATCTATGCGTATGAGCCCGTGTGGGTCTTCGAAGACGAGCCAAATCCAACGAAAGTTGTTCGTGGAAGAAACACTTCGAAGCAAATAGTACCTGACCTACCGGTTAGGCTTTTTTTTGCCTGGAAGTTAAGGGGGTGTACTGGCTGCAAGGTCGAAAGTAAGAGTTGCAGATCAATCACTCTTTTATCAACATTTTTCAACTTTAGCAACATTTTTCGACTTTAAAGTACTAAAGTCATCTTGCATTGGTGTCTGGAAAGGTCATAAAGCTCTAAAAGTTACAGCAAAGTGTTGAAATGTTTTGTTACAAATAGAAATATAAGATTTTTAAGCAGTTTTCTCAAAGCCATCATTTAAAAACTTATATTGCCGAATTTTTTTGATTCTTTTTGCCATTTTAAAACAAATACATACAACAACGTATTTCCTTTTTTTTAGTTATTTTTCTTTTTCTACCTTAAAACAACAGGAGGAGAAAACTTCACAAAAATCAATGCACAAGTTGCCAATAAAACCTTTTTGTTTTTGGTACGAAGATACAGCGATGAGATCAAATAAAAAGAATAAAATTTTTAAATGGTAACATTTTGTAGTTTTTTTCTTTTATTTTCTTAAAAGAGGAAACAAATATCGTATTTAATTCCCATGTGCTTAATTTCGTTTTTTTTTTTTTTTGTTTTTTGTGGCTTTGTATGACCGCTGGGGATTTGGGATTTCGATTTTTTTTCTTCCTCACAAACTGACAAAATGTTATGTTGTTAATGTATGTAATTTAAATTTTGCTGTAAATTCGCTAGAACTTTAGAGTTGCCTAAATAGAAAGTAACGACAATTTATGTGTATCAAATGAAACTAAAGAACCCGTATTTTAACAAATAAAACGCCTAAATATGCACTACTACTCACTTATAAACTATAACAACAGGGTTGCCAGATAGTCGTTTTCGAAAATAAATAATTTCACACTGAAAAGTAATAATCGTTATACATATATATCGAAATTTGGTATAAGCAAAAAAAAAACCGGTGGCAGCCCTAAAATTTTTTTTACAATTTCAGAATATTTTAGCTGAGCGTTTCTGCAACCAAAAATTTCAACTTAGTCAAAAAACATAAGAATTAAATATGATTTTCGAAAATAACCAGGTGGCAACCCTAAAAATTAATGTCGGTTTTTGAAAAGTTTATTTAAGTGTTTTAAGACTAAATTTAAATTTTTATATTCTAAATAATTGGTTTAAGCTAAACTAACCAAAAAGAATCCGGGTTGGAAAGTTGTTATGCGGAGAATGACTAAACGGAGAATGACAAAATATTGTAAAAACAGTAATATCACAATGAAAACAGCAATTATTTTTAAAAAAGTTGAAGCTGCTTGATAGTGCCTCTAATTGTTTATTGGTAAAAGAATATGTTTAGAATTATAAAAAAAACTTGCGCGGAGAATGACACACACTTGCGTTCTTTACAAAATTTTTATACATTTTAAAAAAATAACGCACGAACACTCACTATCGAAAAACCAAAACTGCAAACAATGTCGTATAAGTTTTTTTTTAGAAAATAACGTAAAATACGAACCGGTCAATTTAAGTGCAGTAAGAAACGGTTAGGGGCAGTACGGAGAATGACTTTTAACCCTGAATGTTATAAATTCATAGTAAAATATTGAGAATTATTTTTTAAGCTATTCGTATAGAAGCTGTGGTTAAGTATCTGTATTAAATAGTTAAAATATCAAAATTTAAACTTAAACATAGTTTTTAACCCCGGGGCATTAAATGGTACATTTTTTGGAGAATCACCCGTATGGTTTCGTTTCAGACCAAAACCAACAAAAATGCCAAAAAAATGCAATTTTTGTGGATTTTGTGGGGTTTGAGAAAATAACTAAATCGGCAAATAATGAAAAATAATGCTTCGCAAATATGTCCATAACTTAGACATGTCTAATCCAATTTTCATGTTTAAATCAATTTTCGAAGAGTATTGAATCACACAGTAGGGCGTGATACCCCCAAGTTTTGATTAAAACTTACCACTATAGCGAGATTTTATTAACCAAAAATTTTGAACATACCTGCAAAGAAATAAAAAAACATAATTTTTAAAAGTTTGATTTTTAAAGTTTAGATAAAATAATATTGTGCTGTAAATGATAAAAATAAAGGTCCTTTTTATGCTTTTGCGTGCCCAGAGTAGTTGTTGAGCGCGTTTTAAATGCACATGTGATACTCCATAAGAAAATTCTAAAGATCTTTCTAGTTCCATTTGCGCATTTACTTGCTCTTCCTGGGGAGAACATATTTCCGACAAAATAAGAAGAAAAAAAAGTATAACATTTGATTGCATATTTTATGGGGATTTACCACTTAATGTGTCTTTTGCAATATTTTATCTAAAAGAAAATATGCCTTTAATTTGCAACCCTTTGTATCATAAATTCCATATTTTCTCAATAATAAAAAAGCAAAAAAAAATTATGATAATCTGCCAAAAATTTATTGTCGACATCACACACACACACAAATGCACAGCTAAATGGAGTGCTTATGACAATAACAAGGAAGCGTATAAGCAACACAATGCAATTTTTATGTTTTTTCCACACGAGATGTTGTTGGCATGTCCAAGTTCTTGTTGTTCTATCGCGACAGTATCGGCTTGAAAGGTTGGTCGGTTGGTTGGTTGCAATTTATGTAGCTGCGACGTTTATTGTTTTTACGACAAGTTCATTTTGTTTGCATTAAAAGGGCATATTTTAAGAGCCGGCAAAAACACGATTTCAATAAAACACTCTATATATCGTATAAATATTGTATACACACATTGTTTTTTATTGCTTAAGCGAAAATTTATTTATTGCATACATTATGGCGCAATGCATATAAATTACGTTTCAAGTTTTTGCATGCGAATGTGCTTGAGTGTATGTACGTAGGTATCTATATTTCTATATGTGTGTCAATATATACATGATTTCCATAGGTTGCCATAGGCGATCATTAGTCTTTTAACTGTTTTTGGTTCAAATTTTGATTTACTTCACTTCGCTCTTTAATCTTCACACTACTTTAAAGAATCACACTTAAAATTTTTAACTTTTCCTTTTGCAGTTTATACTTCACACTTTATATTCCACATTTCGTGCTTCAGAATAGAACTCACCCACTAGGAAGCGTGCAGACAACAACTTGGTGTCAAAACAAACTTGATGCAGAGATGCTGCAATACCTAGCCGAAGATATGGAGCTTAGAGGGAGATCGGTAGAGCATAAAGCTGGAAACCTGATGCTGTCAATAAAAGCTATATGTGATGCTTCAATGCCACGCAGAGAGAAATGGAGACATCAGGCATCAGCACCTTGGTGGAATGAAGATATCAGGCGCCTTCGTGTCATAGACAACGAAGAGTACAGCAGCGAGCCCGAGGCAGTGACAGTTATGAACAACAGAATTATATCTATAAGCAAAAGCGCAAAGAGCTTCGCAAATCAATAGAAAGGAGTTAGGAACAGTTGTATAAGTCCCTTATAGACGAAATTGAAGGAAATCCGTGGGGAAGAGCATATCAAATAGCAAAAACGAAGATTAAAGGCAAACCGTCCCCATCACCAAGCTGCCCACTCTTGCTGCGTGAGATAGTGTGTAGTTTATTTCCGCAACGTTACAGAAAGTGAGGTACTTGCAGCCGCCAATAGTGTACAATTGCAAAAATCATCTGGTGTAGACGTTATTCCAAACGCTGCATTGAGGTTTATCATTCATAAAAGACCGGAGCTGAATTATACACATGTTGCCTCAGAGAAGGAGTTTTCCCAAAACAATGAAAGGTACAGCGCTTAGTGCTTATACCAGAAAAGGGTTAGCCGCTACATGAGCCATCATCATATCGGCCACTGTGCATGCTTGACACTGCAGGCAAAATATTAGAAAAAATTACTGTCGCAAGACTGGAACACTGCATTGAAGGTCCCAATGGACTATCAGACATGCAATACGGATTTAAAAGAGGCCGCAGCACAATCGATGCTATTTCAAAAGCCTGCAGCATAGCCCAGCGGGCACATGAAGGAGCGCGGTGGAGAGGAGGCTCGAAAGAATACTGCGCAGTAGTGACATTAGATATTAAAAATGCTTTCAACACAGCTGAGTGGAATGCAACAATAGATTCTCTTATAAATATGGAAGCACCCACGTAACTTATAAACATGATCAAGGGTTACTTTTCGGAAAGGTTCCTCGTTTATGATGAATACCGCAAGGTTCATTACTGGGCCCCACTCTATGGAATTGCATGTATAATGGGGTTTTTGGGGTTGAAAAACCAAGCGGAGTGGACATTATTGGATATGCAGATGATATTGCAATTGTAGCAGTGGCTAAACAGACCACTGAACTTGCAGAAAAGTACAACACCACAATATTAAATGTTCAAGCATGGCTACAATCAATGAGCTTGCAACTGGCTGAGCATAAAATAGAAGCGGTACTTTTAAGTAGTGGGAAAAAGGTTGAATCGCTGGAAGTTCGGGTTGGGGCTCATATTATAATATCATGTCCCACAATTATGTACTTGGGAGTCCTGCTGGACCACAGGCTTAATTTTAGAGAGCATCTCATAGCAGCTGGTAACAAAGCTGTACGCATGGGATCGGCTGTCGCCAGACTTATGCCAAATATTAGTGGGCCAAAGTATGCAGCCTTGGCTTCAGTTTCAAGTTCAATTATGATGTATGGAGCGCCAATATGGTATTCAACAACTAGTTTTACATCGTATATGAAGACAATGGTAGCAACACACAGGCTAGCTTCAATGAGAGTTTGCTGTACTTTCCGAACAGTGTCTGAAGTAGCTTCAAATGTGATTGCGGGTCGACTTCCGGTTGACTTGGAAGCAAAAAGATCCGCGGCATTGCGTGGCCTGCATCGGCAGAATTGCTTTGACCGAGATCGCATAGCAGCAGTAGATTTAGAACTATTTACACAGTGGCAACAAAGATGGCAAGCATCAACAAAAGGGCGCTGGACTTACAATCTGATCCCTCTGATTGAAATATGGCTCAAGCGAAGACATGGAGAGCCAAATTACTACCTCACTCAGTTTCGCACTGGACATGGCTGTTTCAGAGAGTGTTTATACAAGTACAAACACTTGAACAAGAAATTAAGAATAAGAGCCTAATTGTTCTAGCCTTGCCTAGCGAAGAAATGCCCTGACTGGCGGTACCGCTTGGCACTAAAAGGGCAGTGACACAAAATGAAGTTAGGGTTTAACAACGTAGGCATACTGAACATATATTTATATACATTTGTTTGTGTAGAACTGAGAACCATTTTCAATGCAAACTTATGTATATATCTACATTGCATGTACTCTGTACATGTTTTGCGAGCCGGCATATTAAGATCAATATCCGTGCGATGGTCTCGAATGCGGTAAACCAGTAATCAGTATGAATCGTGTATGCTGCTTAGCAGTATCTGTAGAAGATTCCTCCTTCAACAGTTAAAAAAAAAAAATACTTCAAACATCACACTTTTCTTCAAACTTCACACTTCATTCTTCACACTTCATACTTCAAAATTAAAAATTTGCTTTACACGGACTTTTTAAAATGAAAATTGATGAGGCTTACATTAAAATTAAAAATAAAAATAATAATAGAGTTTAAGAGATTAAAAGTGTTGTATGGCATTGGTTGCATAAGTGGTAACACGCCCATTTCATTAACTCCACCCACTTTCAATGCAATATGAAATGTTTGGTTTTTTGTTGGTAACCCAGCAACAGGCCGTCACTTCAAGCCTTGGCATGCTAAATTATTTGTTTAGATGATAGTTGCCACGCCTATTTCACGTATTTCGCCCATCTTAAAAGTTGGATAATGCCCGTTTGATATTTTCTTAAATCAATTCGCCACTATTTTCGCTCATTTGATTTTCCACTTAAACTTTGAGCAGATTTTATTTTTTCCAGCCGCTTATTAAATTTTTCCACTTCACCTGCAAAGATTTTTCAAGACGCGCATTAAAATGCTAAGCGTAATTAAAAATCATCATATTTTCTTGCTTATAAGATTTATCGGCGAACGGGGAAAAAAATGTTTTGACTTGAAGGCCGCAGGAAATACGCTAGCGAAGCGACGTAAAACGACGAAGAAAAATAAAAATATTAAAGAGAAGTCATGTCAAAGTTGAGGCAAATGCAGCGTAACTTTTACCACCTACAACTTTCCACAGCAGCAGCAGCAGCGCCAATGCCTGGCGCGTTTTTCTTCTTGAGTTGCTTTTACAAATTAAAATTAAACTTCTTAATTCGCACAAATCGCGCGGCGCGCGTCGTCTCGACCAAGCGACAAACTACTTACATACTACACTGTGGACTGTGTTGTTGCCATGACCTCCGGGGCTGTGGGGTGTAACTCGCGCAGCACTCCCACAGCAGCACTTTACCAGCAGCAGCTGTGGCGCGCTTCTTTTGTAAGCGGCGACAACGATGACGACGACGACGAAGACGACGAGTTTGGTACGCCTCGGGGGCAATTAATTCATTTATCCGTTCGCAAGTTTTAATTTCAATTTAAACGTTGCTTCGTTGAGCAGCAGAGCAGACAACCTTTTCCAGCATCACCATCCACAATTTGCCATTTCCATTTCCAGAACGGATTCCGGCGGCTGCTGGTTAGTAGTAACCGGCTCAAATATGGGTTGTAAAATCATTTGTGGTCGAGCATTCTGTGTTTTATGGTAGATGTTTGAAGGGGAGTTTTTACTGGGAAAACTTGGCATATAAAAAGTAAAACAAGTGGAAAATCTTTTCAAACGAGAAGGTCAAAGATTTTTCACTGAGGTGAACAACAGAGTCAGTAATCTAATCCAATAAAAAGCACTGATTATCCATAAAGTTAACCTTTAGCTTAAATGTGTTCTACGCGTGCATAAATAGTTGAATGGTGCATTAGTTTGCCGTTAAGACATTTAATTATGGCGCTAAAAAGATTTTGATTAATTAATTGAACTTTGAGATGGATTTTTACGTGAAGAATTAATTAAGTCGTTTTATACTGAGGACCTTTTACATCTGGAATTTCAAAAGTAAGGTCATAATGTTAATGTACAAGGTTTTTGCAAATGGCGTCAAATGTCACTGTAATCTAACATTTATATTGCAAACAGTTAGACAATTTGTTCAAAATAAGCCAATCAATCAGCTGATTTGCAACTTTTCGAAATGACGTAAAATTAACACACATATGCATCTCAGGAGATATCTATTTTTATACCCTACAGCCATGGTATATTCACTTTGCTCTTCCATTTGTAACGATCAGAAGGAGGAGTGGCAGATATAGAAAAGTATAAATATTCTTGATCAGCGTCCTGAGTCGATATAGCCATGTCCATCTGTCTGGCTGGCTTTGTGGCTGGCTGGGTGTGCGTGGAAATACATTTTTTAGGAAAACTGAGCAAGATAGTTCAATAAAATTTAGTACACAGTCTCCGTCATCAAATATATTCAAAATGCAACTTTAGGACTTTTTCTCACGACAATGCAACTCATAATAAACATAAATACGACTAATTAGCCATGTTCGTTGAAAAATAAAATTTATAAATATTTGTAAATATTTATAAAGTTTTTAACAAAAAGCGTTCGTTGAAACAAAAGTTTCATACTTACGTCACAAAAACTTTATAAACATTTACAAATATTTATGAAGTTTTTTTCAACGAACACGGCTAATGTAAGCGCAAGCTCTGAGCAAAACCTGGTTGAATTCGGGCAAACGGGTGCGGCACCAGTGTAGGATATTTAGTGTTTAGCCAGGCCAAAGGTTACACCCTTACTAGTTAAACTTAAAGTCATCAATTGTACTTTTTCAAGTAAACATTTAGTGAAAACAGAGCCCAATTTCATTCATTTCTAACAAAATGGTAACCAATTCATATTATGACATTACTTTACCTCAACATGTGCATAATTGCATATTTTTCGATGTTTCTCGCAACAGCAACATCCACCTTTTCGCAGAAACGAACCTTCTCAATTTTACAGCAGTTACGTAGAATTTGAATTGTACTGTACGAACATCGCAACTACAGTTCATTTATTTCTCTTAAACCAAATGCTTCATATTTTTCATTAGATGCCGCTGATAATTGTCCGTTACTGCGTTTGACCCAATCCATACTAGATGGCGCTTTTGTTGCATATCTTTACCTCGTTACTTTATTGTTCAAAAAGTGACAGACTTCCTCAACTTAAAGAAGGCACTCTTAAAGGTCCTGCTAAGATATTGGTTTCCTTTTTAGAATGTACCATGTATTGTGGTCTCCGATAAGTTATTATTATTATTATTCAAAGGCACAGGATCGCAATGCGACCTAAACGATCTTTTGTGCAGCCTCTTTCCCTATCAGAACAGTTCTAGACTATCTATAAATCGTGTCACTGCCGTGGGATTAATTTTACCTACGTCATTTGGATTTAAAATCTCGGCACCTAGGTATCTTACTCTGCGTCACACCACGGCGGGGCAAGTACATAGTACATCTTCCGCTGTTTCCGAGTCCTCTAAGCAAAGTCTACAGGAATCATCGTCTACCAAACCCATCTTTTTAGGTGATAATTGAGTTTACAGTGACATGTCATTATTTCACTGTACGTTTTTATATCTTTTCTATTGAGATTTAAAACAGCTTCTGCCTTAATACGTTTTGGATCAGTCAGCCTCTTCACCAATCGCTCTCCAGTGATCGGAGAGGCTTTCCTTTTCCCATTCCCTTATTAAGTTATTTTTAAAACTGTTGTTTACTCCGCAGAAGGGTTCTGGGCCTATGAAAATATTGAGTGTATCCAATCTAGAGTAACTTCATTCCTCCTGGATAGGGCTTGAAGAAGTTCAAAACACTCCCAAACAAGCTTGGAGTGCTTTGAAAAAGCCATTACTGATTTTAGAGTTGCTTGGCTGTCCGAATAAATGTATTTGTCGGTGCCGGAAGTGCCCCTTCTTAGACATTCTCTAGCGCACTCCTCTAAAGCGTGGACCTCCGCCTGAAAAATGGAAGCTGTTTTTCCCATTGCAACTGCTTACTGGAATCTTGGTCCCACAACTTCAGCTCCTACGCAGCCATCTTCCATTTTGGACCCGTCAGTGAACCATAACTGTGAGCCCTGTTTTACACTTATGTCCTTCCCCTTCCACTCAGCGCGGTCATTGATTGCCACTTTGAATTTTCTAGAGAAAACAAACTCCGATAATTTAGGTAGAACGTTCTATTTCTCTACAGTCGAGACTAATCAAAGTAATCATAAATAACCATTAGACCCATCGCAAAAATTAATAATGCGAAATACCATGCTCCCAGGGGCTAAAAAGTTTCCTATTGGTATAAATTTCAAGCATAAATATTTTGGTCCTGATCGGAAAATATTTAACCGTCCCCTAGGCCATTGAAGGTCGGAAAAACACTATTTATAAGAAAATAAGTGGCTTTAATCGAAAGAATTAGTACTATCTTTGAAACTATTCGACACGAGTGACTGAAATTTGGTACGTATACAAACACCCCAAATTCGTCGTACCCCTGGAAATATTTGACCCAGTTGAATGAGATTTAGTACACTGAGAAAAAAATTTCAACAAAAAATGGGCGGGGTCCCTCCTTCTAAAAAAAACAAATTTGTTATGTCTCTGAAACTATTTTACACATGTGACTGAGATTTGATTTCAGGTAAAGTGAAGCGAACACGAAAATGCCACTGGATGAAGTTAAACTAATTTAAGGTACTTAAAATCAGTAATTTTTTTATCCCTATTTTTGTCGCTTTGTCGAAGACACTAAGACGTTGAAAGTCGAAAAAATGCTATTCATTTGAAAAAAAGTGGCTTTAACCGAAATAGTCAATCCTATCTTTGAAACTATTTGACATAGGTAAATGAAATTTGGTACATATATGACCAATACTTCAATAAATAGTATCCACGCCACGCCCCCTCACTTCTGGTAAATGAGATTGACACTGGGAAAAAATTTTCAATAAAAAATGGGTTGGGCCACGCCCCCTCATTCTAAAGAGGAGTCACATAGACCAACATTCCTCTAGCCAAGAAATGGATTTTGGACATTTACTTTATTAACAACACCAACACCTTAATTAATGCTCTGCAATCAAAACAATACTGAAGTTTGCAACTCAAAGCGGATATGCTTACATGTATACCAACTATTTCTGTTCGTTGCTTTTGAACACATGATAAATTCATTTTCTTGTTGCTTTCAACTCGCTGCTATTCTCGCTGTTTCTTTTCACCGCATGTTTGATTTGGAAGTTGCTACGTTTCGGCACAGGGTGCACTAAAGTATCTTGAAGGTTCTTATGACAGGTAGAAATGACTTTTTCGACAGGCAGCCTCTCAAAAGATTGTAGCAACAGGTAGAGATGGGTTAACACAGAAGTATTTTCATCACATTACGAACAGAAAGCTTCTTAAAGATTCTAGCATAACATGTTTTTTTTTGGTTCTTTTTTAGCACAGTAGAGTCCATAAAAATTACTCTTTCTGGTTATTGTAACCTAAGGTGGATATGCTTATAATCTTGCTATTGATGGTTGAAATCTTCGAATAAAATCGGCGTTCCTGATAGTTGCTTTCAACCACTTAATTAATTTTCTCGTTTCTTTCATTTAAGGTGAGTTGACATAACATTCTTTGCAATTCTCGCTGTTTCTTTTTACCGCGTGGTGTTTGGTTTGTGTATTTGCTGCAATTTGCTTATGCTTTTGCAACAGGCAGCCTCTCGTAGGTTCTAGCATAAGCTATGGAAGATGCATTTTCTATATTTTGCTTTTAGCACAGTGAAAATCATAAAAATTATTCCTTCTGTATAGTATTACTGTAAATAAAACAATTTTCAACACTTTATTTATTTTTTGCAAGTTTTTTTGCACATTTTTCGTACAGTACTTTTAAGTATACAAATTTCTTTCCTTTTGCAGCTTACTGCAAAGAATTTCATATAAAAATAAATCAATCGCAAGCATCTACCGCATAGATACTTGTCTGCATCTATGTAAAATATGTGCAAAAAGATATTTTCGCTTAACACGCTGCTCGCGAAAAGAATGCAAAGAATTTATGCTTAACTTGTCAAAGGCATGTGCAAGTCAGTAGCAGAAAAAAAATATAAAAATAAAAATAAAAAAGATAAAAAAATTCAATGGAGACACAAATTGATTGATTTTGTAACAGCGTACACAAATATCTCGTTCAGACGAACGACGCATGCAAGCGAAACCTGTGAGTGAGTGAGCACATGGTAATCCAAGTAATGATCTCAGATACAAAACTGCAATCTTTATGTCTGCATTAAATGCTGTGCTAAATTGCATGAGATTAACACTCTCTATGGCTGCTGATATCGATGATGATGAGGAGACAGCACAGCACGGTCGCCAATCGTTAACCAACTCATTTATGGTCTTAGTCTGCGTATCTTAAAGATACAAAGTTACTAAATACCTAACAACTATAAAAATATCTATTACTTTTGTGCGCAATGAAAAAAAAATGTCAAAATTGCTAAAATGTAAAAAAAAGACAAGAAAGAACCGAACGAACGCAAAACATACAAATCATAGCAAAACGAGATTTTCAAAGTTTTACAGCGAAAAAAACATGAAAAATTAACATAAAACACGCGCAGCAACAGCAGCAGCAACAGCAGCAGCAACTCACAATTGCAACAAGTAACAACAAGTTGCTGTAACTTGTTGTTGTTATTGTTGTTGTTAGTGTTGCATTTTATTGTTATTGTTGTCTACTAGAATTGAATCTAAAGTTAAAGCAAAAAAAAAAAGCCGGGGAGTGCCCGTCTGGTTTGCATACATTTATTTTGTTATTGCTAATTGTGTATGTATATATTTATGTTTTACGCTAGGGTGCACCGAAAAATTTTGTATTAAAATAATGTTTATTTAAGAAACTATCAATTGCTGCTCACTACATACGTCTATGTATCAAATACTTAGCACAACGATAGCTCTTACAGTAGGAAAGATATAGTATTTTTTTTGTGTATGAGGGTACTACACTAGATAGTATCACAAAAAAAAGTTCGACTGACCGCCCCCAGTTTGAAAGCTAACATTGGAAGAATTTTTAGAAAAAAACATTTTTTCGGCCTCTAAACTCGATGTGGTTTTGTTTTTTCCTTTTATATCCGCCGTTTGACGTCCGATATTTTTTTTTTTTTTTTTTTCATTTATTTGCATATTTTGTACTGAGCTTTTTGATTCGCTATTACTTCTTCAATTTCAATAATTTGAGGAATTTTCATAGAGATGAATTTTATGATTTTTTTTGGGCTTCAATTCTAAGATGTGTCTTTGGCACCTTAGGGTGGTAGAAACTGAGATAATAAGTACAACTATTCGAAAAAAATCAGAGATAAATGACTTCTCTGAATGAAATACTATACTTGTTGATCGGACGCCACATCGAATTTAGAGGTCGAAAAAAAAATGTTTTTTTTCCTTAAAATTCTTTCAATATTAGCTTTCAAACTGGGGGCGGTCATTCGAACTTTTTTTTTTTTTGTATGGGGGTCGATACTATCTAGTACTACACCCACTTGCCATATACGTCTCAATTTTCGCATGGTGTTAATAAAATATGCCCCACGAGCCAAATTTCACAACGATAGTTACTTTAGATGTAGCATTTTCTTATGTGGGGGTACAGCATCCCCTAGTCCTAGCCCCCTCACTTATTATAACAACCCCTTGTCCAAACCTTCGCACTTTTCGTAGAGTGTTTTGTTTATAAAATAAACCTACATGTGCTAAGTTTTATAAAAATATTTGCTAGAGGTACAGTAATGTATGAGGGGTACAATACCTCTATGTCCTCATCCCCACACTTTTGGCAACATCCCCAGTCCAAGCCTCCTCAATTTTTAGGAGGGTTTTTTGTTAATAAATTATGCTTCCACTTGCCAAGAGCGTTAAATGCTATACTTAGATGAGTATTTTTATATTTAGGGGTACAACACCCCCTGGTCTTAACCCCCTCACTTTTTATAACAACCCCTTGGCCAAGCTTCCGCACTTTTCGCAGAGTGTTTTGTTAATAAAATAAACTTCCACGTGCTAAATTTTAGAAAAATATTTGCCAGAGGTACAGTAATGTATGAGGGGTACAACACCCCCTTGTCCTAACCTTTTCACCCCTTCACCTTTTATAACAACCTTTTGTCCAAATCTCCGCACTTTTTGCAGAGTGCTTTGTAAATGAAATAAACTTCCACGTGCTAAGTTTTATAAAAATATTTGCTAGAGGTACGATTTTACACAATTTTTTTATGTGGGTGTTGTAATGCCCCTTATTCAATTTCTCCTACTTTTGCACGGTGTTTTGTGGAAACAATAGCTGCTATAAGTGCAGAGATATGCCGTCTTAAGTATTCCTTTTGTAAATGTGTGAAAAGCAACGCCCCACAGTGGCCCCAAAGTGTGTTTTTTATAACAAAATTTTATGTCCGCTTGTGGACGCATTGTAGAAAAATTTCAATGATGGGGGTTCATAGGTTATAAAACAGGGAAAAAAAATAAGCCACCGCTTTTCAAAAAAAACAAATCGTTTTGACCACTTTTCATGGGGCTCAAACCCAAAAAATCGAAAACGGAAAATTTATAAAACTCTACAAATCGCGAACCATTTATCCGATTTTATAATTTTTTTTTTAATGGGCAGATACTCGTACGTGGCTCATTGAGGTCTTGTGAAACTTTTTTTTCAAAATTCTCTCGGCTTTGTCCAGAATAGCAAAAATCTTGATAACTCGGGATTTTACTAGGCAATAAATTTAGCGATGCAAAAAAAAAACACTCAAATCGGGTTATTGGTTCCCGAGATATAAAGAATTTTTAATATCCCGGACGAAGCCGAGAGAACTTTGAAAAAATAAATGTTACAAAACCTCACTGGTTAACATATCTACGCATTGAAAAAAAAAAAACAAACAAAATCATTCAAATCAGACTAATGGACAAAGCCGAATTTTGATAAAAAAAAATTTCACAATCCCACTTGATAACATATCTACCCATAAAAAAATCATTCAAATCGATTGAGAAAGTGTTTTAGTCTAAATCAAAAAACCTCTGTCATTTGAAGCAAGAAGAGGATTCTTTCTGTACTGACAGTCTTGTCGAAGTTAACGATGTCCTGTACTTATTGTTTAATTGGACACGATTCGATTTAATCGAAAGATCTTTATAAAGCAAACCAATTTGGCTTGGGCGTAACCAAGCATAAACTAATAAAATCACCTTAACCAAATAAATAAAAAGGGAATATTAGTCTTATGTTCTGCGCACAAAAAAAAACAGACAGTGCAGCAATGAAATCAAAACTCAGTCTTACAGTTTTATCCAAAGTCACATAGAATAATCAGTGAGCTTAGAACCAATGCATTTATTTCAAAGCTTCCAAGTCTTTTTTTTTTTTTTGTTTTTAATCCACTTCTGTAATTTTCTTGGTATTCTAAGCAAAAGACGAGACAAAAACCAAAGTTAAAGAGCCTTTTTTGCAAAGTCTCAAAAATCGCTGATGAGATCATGTGGCTGTGAATGAAACTTTTACAATATGAAATAATTTAAAACAGTTTTTTTTACATATAAAAAGTATAAAGCTCCGAAAAACTTAAATTATAACTTATGCCACAAAGAAAACATCTTATTAAATATGTTAATTTTTCATAAAATTCAAAAATCAAAATTATATTACTTACACAAAATGAAAGCACAAGTGTAGTTAATTAAACCAAAGTCTAGTTGGATAATTACACAAATTTCTAAAGCGAAAGAGAAGCGGAGAGAGAGAGAGAGAGGAAGGAAAACACAAATAAAGAGCACTGGCCGGCATTAAATGAAAAAAACCCACGCAAAATTCTCAACAAGTTGAAAATTATTAGTCATTAGCGTTGTAAGTAGAAGAAGAAAATAATGATGGTGACTTCCATCCATTGTTGAAGCTACCAAATTTCACTATCCAAATTGAGGTTAAATTTCATGCCACAAAGAATACAACATGGGTACGTAAGTGGTACGTGTATATAATTAAATTTGCAAAAAAAAAAAACGAAAACTTTTTTTTCGAAAGGAAACAACCGAATTATAATTTTTGCAAAAAAAAAATAAAAAAAATTCAAAACTTCGGGGGAGAACTTAGATACCAACTTTATATACTTCAGAGAAGATACGACGAGTAGACACAGTAATAACTTGGTCAATTAACTAAAAATGAATGAAAAAAGTAATATAATTTGCAAATTTGAAGTCAGCGAAAAAGTACAAAGGTGGAAGAAGAGTCGGAAAAAAAAGACAAAAAAGGGAAAAAATTTGTATGTTTGTAATGGAAGTACCCTACACCATATACAATAAAAGTTCCGAATAACTGTATGAGTTTAAACCTATGAAGTACACTTTACAAAAAATATAAGGGGTGTTCCTATGACAATTTTACATACTAAATTAGTAATAGCTAGCTAAGAAATATTAAAAAAATGGGCGTGAGAGGTCAACGCACGCGCCTACCTCCCATAGAAAATTAACGTTCTTTTGCTGAACGAAATTTTTTTTAAAGTTATGCAATATATTAATTCCATATACAAGTACGTACATTGCAAGCTCGCATATGATTTTCAAATCATATCACTTTTTTCAAAAAATTTATAAATTTTTCAAGTGGCGCAAATACACGCAAAATTTTTTTGACTTAAATTCCCTATCCTATGAAATCATCTAGAAGATCTCGACTACGCTGACGATATCTGCCTCTTATCGTCCAATTATTCAGATATGCAAAGCAAAATTGAAGACCTTGTCTTGGAATCACAAAAGGGCGGCCTAAAAATCAATGTATCCAAGACTAAAAGCATGAAGCTAAACGCAAACAGGGATGACATCACGTTTAGAGCTGGCAGTGATGACATCGAAAACGTCGATAGCTTCACGTATTTAGGCAGCATTATCTCCATGGATGGTGGAGCAAAAGAGGATATCAACTCAAGAATAGCAAAAGCAAAAGGCGCGTTTGCTCAACTGAACAAAATATGGTATTCTTCCGTTACATCCACCAAAACGAAAGTGCGCATTTTTGATTCGAATGTGAAATCGGTTTTGCTATATGGGTGCAAAACGTGGCTTGTTACTGAACAACTAACGAACAAGCTGCAAGTATTCGTCAACAAATGGTTAAGGCTTATACTAAAAGTTTGGTGGCCTCGCACTATATCAAATGCCAAGCTACATCAAAAATGCAATCAGAGGGCTATAGCAAGCGTGGTCAAGCTGCGCAAATGGGGATGGATTGGTCACATTCTCCGGAAACCACATAGCGAAGTTTGTCGCCAGGCTCTTGAGTGGAATCCACAAGGCAGTAGAGGACGTGGTAGACCCAAAACCAACTGAAAAAGGTCGTTGGAAAATGAAATCCAAGAATCGGGAAAGACGTGGCAAGAGATCAAAGTCATCGCAAGGGATTGCAACAAATGTAGATGTTTCATATGGGTCCTATGCTCCTCCTAGGAGTTTAAGGAGAATGTATACATACAAGAGATGAGACGCTTTCTTGTTAAAATTCACCCAGTCTTTGTTCCAAAATTTTTTCTAAAATTTGGTTGCATCATCAGGAATAAAGGCTCTTTGTTTGGGAAAAACCAGTTCAAAAAAAGGGCAATGTGATATGAGTGCAAGACAATGCAGCATAAAATCAAAAATAAAGGTGAAATGGACTGGTCTTTAGATGTCATTGCGAAATCTTTGAGTGGTCTAAGACCAACCTCAGAAAGTTAAGCAAGATTATTAAAAAAAATTGTTCAAGAGTCTGAAATCTAGATCTGTCATGCGCCGGATAATGACACAGTAGATGTTTCAAGTTCTCTTCGTCGCCATTATACCAGCGACATCTATTGTGCGCTAAGACACCCATTCTGTGCACATGGTAACCGATAAGACAGTAACCAGTGATGGCTTCTAAAACAGTTCTACGTGTTTTACAAGATAAAAAGAGATGGTAGTCAGTTTTGTTTTTACAGGAAGTTTCCAAACATTTTTAGCTATTTTGCTTATATTTGAGTTAGTCAATTTTATGTTACCCTTACAGTAAAGTGATTTCTGAAATGTTTCATTAAAGTGTTGGATAGGAAGTGATACACTTAACGGACGCCCGATTTTGCCTGTTCATTAGCAATTTTATTACCCTCTATACTGTGCTGACCAGGTACCTAGTTGAGGCATGTTTGAGCCTTATTGCTGTGGGCTTGAAGTAGATTGTAGCAACAAAGAGTTGTCCTGGATTTGATTGTATAGCTTTTGGGGGACTTGAGGGCAGTTTGACTATCAATATAGCAATTTATGCGACCGATACCAACGCTTGACATCACATGTTCCGTCGCCATACTTATCGCCTCCAGCTCAGCTTTGAAGAAGATATAGTCAGGTGGTTGCTTATACTTTAATCTTGCGTTTAAGGTGGGAATAAAAACTCCAACTCCCACTTCTGCTTGTTGTTTTGAGCCATCCGTGTAGATATTATTGGTAGTTGATGAGTCTGTAGTTCGGTTATCCCAGTAATCTCTCGATTCTATGTTTACAGAGAATTTCCTACCAAGATGAAGTGTTGGTTTTCAGTAGTCTGTCGACTTTTTACAAACATAAACCCCTCAACTTCTTTAAGTTGGAGCGCAGTTTTAAAAATTTTTCTTTTCGCATGTAAGTAGGTCAATGGGAGCACTCGTTATGCTCAAGCACATAAGTTGTTGAATTCTTTCTAACTTTTTTAGGAGAGATTTATTTTGGAGTGCGTCCCACGAGACAAACACTCCATATACTTAGTAGAATTGGCCGAACGATAGCAGAGTACATCCAGTGTGTCACCTTAGGTTCTTAGCCCCAAGTGCGACCAAACATGACTTTGCAAGTATAGAAGTCATTGTTAGCATTCGCTACATGTTCTTCAATGTTTTCTTTCCAGTGTAATTTGTAATCTAGAACCACTCTTACTTCACTGTTTTTGATAAATTTATGGTTATTCCTTTAAGGTTACCGGACATAATCCCAACGGACATAATCCCCATTTCGTAAATGGGGATTATGTCCGAAAATTTTTCGGTCATAATCCCCATTTTGGCCATGGGGGTTATGTCCGCAAATTTTTCGGACATAATCCCAATGGGGGTTATGTCCGAAAAATTTAATTAAGATTGAACAAAATTTTTGCAATAATCCATTTAAAAAATTTATGTGGTGTTGGATATTATAGACTGATCCGCGGCCGAAGGCCGCCGCGAAGCCGGTGTTGGATTTTTGGGAGTTTTAAATCCTGAGTTGCGGCCGCAGGCCGCCCACTTACCCCTACCCTTATGTAAAATTACTGTGGAATTTTTGGGAGTTGTAAATCCTGAGCTGCTTCTGTTGTCAATAACAAAATATCGTTATGGGGACTATGTCCGTTTTTTCCTGGGGACTATGTCCGAAACACTTGCGGACATAATCCCATTGAAAAAATGGGGATTATGTCCGAATAACTTGCGGACATTATCCCCATATCGTGAATGGGGATTATGTCCGTGGGGATTATGTCACGGCACCTTCCTTTAATATGAATTAACCTAAAAGGAGGTATTTTATGTTTTCTGGTGAAAAGTATCACTTGTGTTTTTGATGGATTAATAATACTGAGGCTTCTTGTGAAGCACTATCTCCTTAAAGAAACCAGCGAGGACTCCAGAGGCTCATTTATGTAGTACATTAAGATATTTCCCATTAAAACTAACTCATCCCATAGTCAACGTAGGCAAAAGTAGAGTAGAGCCATGCGCAAAATTCTATGGCCAATGCTGATTACGTGCGTATGTATGGCTTCAAATTGCAAGCAGTTGACAAGTAACTGAAACGTCATATAGAAGCTTGGAGAGCTTTCATGAACATTCCAATATTGCAGTCAGCTAGCATAAAAGATTTGCAGTTATTGAACAAAAATTAAAAATATGTGTAAGTTAGCAATTAGACAATATTCTTTGAAGAGTTTCTGTATCCTAGTGGCTTGGAAATATCATGGGTTCAATTAAAACTAGTAAGGGTGGTATCTTTGGCCTGGCCAAAAACTAAATACCCTACACTGCATTTCAAGTATATTATTAGAAGAGTATAAGAACAAATTGCTTATATGGGAAGTGCCACGCCCTCACCTCCGAGCTTACCTTGATTTTGCGTAGAGCTTGCATTTACTGTTCTGAGTGTTTGAGTAAAATTCGGTTAGGTTTTCTTTAAAAAATCTTTCAGTATAATCCTACTTCGCTTACTTTAAACTCAGAGTTTACAATTAATGTTCTTCATGTTTGAGTGAAATTTGGTTGGACTATCTCAAAAAATACTTTCATTATATAATTTTGACACATTTGCTTATATGGGAGGTGCCACGCCCTCTTTTCCGAGTTTACCTAGATCTTGCGTATAGCATGCATTTATAGATCCGAGTGTTTGAGTGTAATTTGGTTGGGTTATCTCAAAAAAAGCTTTCCGTATAACATTTTGAAACTTTTGCTTATATGGGAGGTGCCACGCCCTCTAGTCCGAATTCGCCTGGTTTTTGCTCAGAGCTTATATTTACTTTCCCTAGTATTTATGTGTATTTTGCTTGTGTTATTGCGAATAATACAGTTATTATTGCATTTTGAATATATTTTTTGTATGGGCGGTAGGCGTGTCCGTTCACCGAGCTAACTTTTACGACGGAGGCTGTGCACCAAATTTCATTGAATTATGTTGCTCAGTTTTCCAAAAAAATGTATTTCCACACACACCCAGCCAGCCACCCAGCCAGCCAGACAGACGGACATGGCTATATCGACTCAGGAGGTGACGCTGATCAAGAATATCTATACTTTTCTATATCTGCCACGCCTACTTCTCTGCGTTACAAACGGAAGGACAAAGTGAATATACCCTGGGTGTAGGGTATAAAAATCATGGGTTCAATTACCGATTTTTTGTTTTTGCAAAAGTTCAGCAACAGATAGATGGACGCAGATCAAGAATATATAGAACTTTCTATATGTGACACGGCTCCTTCTATGGTTTATAAATGGAAGGACATTGGAAATATATTCTGTGTGTAGGGTGTAAAAGACTACTCAATTTAATACTAATTTTTATTTTTCTCGCGAAATGCGACAAAAATGAGAGGGAAAATTTATTTTTTATTTTTTTTTTTCTGAAACAAAAAGCGTAGTTACGCTTCTGTAAGCAAGCGTGAAAAAAGAAGAAAATTTTAACAACAAATTAAAAATAAAAGGTATAACAACAACAACAAAAAACGCTAGAAAATACTCGCTCACAAAAATTACTTACATGAAAAGCGAAAAGAAACGGCCGGTCAGGCAGTTGAAAGAAATGTCAGCAAAGTCAGGGTCAAGTGGGCGAGCGAACAACAACAACAACACAAACGAAAAGAACAAAAACAGCATTTAAATATTTCCGGCATTTTATGCTGTTGCTGTTGTTGTTGCCCATGAGTACTCGTAGTAGTAGCAGCAGCAAAAGTATCTCATAGTACATACTTTGTCGCCGTAGACAGCAACAACCACCACACAAGGCAAAAAAGCCAGCCACAGCAAGCAATCGTACGAGAGTATCTATGAGATATGTTAATTGGAAATGTTAAATAGACTCGTTTGCCGCCAAATGATGGCGCGACAGCAATTCGAAACAAAAAAGCAGAAAAAAACCAACAAACACAGCAGGAATTAAGCCAACTTAGCCAGCCAGCAATCAGTCGTTATGCTCTTTATTTACATATATCAACGGAACGTGTATCTATGAGGTACTTTTCATAAATATCTCAAAATGCGCATAAAAGCGCCAATAAACGTAACTATAACTGTCCGCATGATTTTTTGTTGCATATCGCTCTGCTGCGCTTCTAATTGCAATAAATTAAGAATTAAATATGTTATGTGAAAAAGCACTACGAATTAGGGTGGCTTCAAAACAAGACAAAAAAAAATTCCATACCAAAATTATCAAAATAGTGGAGGTAATTCATTTCTTTTTGAACGGATAACAAGAAACTTAACTAAAAATTATCATCAGGTTTGACAGGTTGTCATATCCAAGAAAACATGATTTTTGACTAGAAATTTACAATTAAAAAACACATCAGATTATGCACGAACATAGTTAAAAGTAAAAATGCCGACAAACAGAAAAACTGAACTAAAAATTACCGTTTGGCAGGTTTTCATATTAAAAAAACAGGATTTTTGATAGGAAGTTCACAGTTAAATTACTCATAAAATGAGGCATGAACATGAACATGAAACGATCCGAAAAAATAGGGCTAATGTACCAAAAATGATCATTTGACAGGCTTTAATGGATCTATGACAAAAAGTTTTCAGTTAAAATATACATAAAATTATACAAGAATATTATTAAAAGTGAAAAAACCGAAAACAGGAAAACTTAACATTTGACAGGTTTTCATATTTAAAAAAAAAACAAGACTTTTGACAGGGAGTTACATAAATATATTCAGATATAGATCAAAAACAGGACAAATCAAAAACTATCATTTGTCAGGTTTTAAATTTCAAAAACAGGTTTTTTGACAGGAAGCTTACAAAAAAAAAATATTATCCATGAACATAGTTTACATAAAGTGAAATATACCGAGGTACACCGAAAAATTCAATTTGACAGGTTTTCATATGAAAAAAAAAGGATTTTTGACAGCAAGTTCGATTAAGATATTCACATATGATGTAAACCGAAAACAGGGCAAATGTAACAAAAACTATCATTTGGCAGGTTTAAGAATTTAAAAAACATGATTTTCGACTATGCGTCAACAAACCCAAATACCTCGTCATGTCAAAGAACTGTGGTCAAAATACTGAGCTTCGATTACAGCTCACAGCCTTAGGAAGCCAAGGGCGTAAGTTCAAAAAATTGTTGGTAAGTAAAGTAAGGCGTATACTAAAGGTTTGTTGGCCTCGCACTATATCAAATACCGAGCTACATCAAAAATGCAATCAGAGGGCTAAAGCAAACAAGGTCAAGCTGTGCAAATGGAGATGGATTGATCACACTCTCCGGAAACCACACAGCGAAGTTTGTCGCCAGGCTCTTGAGTGGAATCCACAAGGCAGTAGAGCACGTGGTTGACCCAAAACCAACTGGAAAAGGTCGCTGGAAAAGGAAACACAAGAATCAGGAAAGTCGTGGCAAAAGATCAAGGTCATCGCAAGGGATTGCAACAAATGGAAACGTTTCATATTGGCCCTATGCTCCTCTTAATAGTTAAAGGAGAATACATACAAAGTAAGATAAAAGTCTCAACAATTGGGTTTAGTTGCCAGTGATCCTTATGAATCTCTTTGATTGTAATACATTCGCATTGGACAGGCAAAGTTAGTATCCAAATCTTGTGTATGCTTCTCTGACTCCTAGGAGGAGCATAGCTTCAAATCACTTTTATCGAATGGAATACCTTAGTGATGACTTGTATTCCTCCCCAAGACATTCCCAATTCATGGATAGTCTTCTACAATGATTTTTCCAGGGGCTTGGCTTTCGAAATTGTTTCAGGCCACTATAAGGATATTTGAAGCATGGCCTACAACAGCCCATTTCATGCCACGGTAGAGAGATTTTGGGTTATAAACTCGAGTGCCAAGCATTGTATAATTGATAAAAAATTCTTCAAACAAAGCCAACTACAAAGCCTTATAAGCACTATTTTCAACAGTGTTAAACTCCACAAATGTAAATAATAATAATAATAGAGTTTAGCTACTACAGCCGTTAGCCTTCTTGGCTATTTAGCTTCAAGCTTTAAATCAAGTAAAGCTTATTAAATAAATTGTGAAAATGAAACTCCACAAATGTAATACTCTACAAATGCAAACTCTTAACCATACAAAGTACAAAGTTTTAAGGATGCGAAAATTCTTACAAACCTAAAACTCCTTAAATATGAAACCTTTCAAATGAAAAACCATTAAATTTTCTTATAAAAACATATTCAAAGCATTATATTTAATTGACACTACTTACCAATTGTCATATAAGTTGTAAATAACATAATTTCTTGTATTCCAAAATATGTAAATAGTTGTTGCTTTTATTATTTATTTTTATTTTGATTTATGTTTACTATTATTATTTTTATTATGATAATATTGTAGTATTTATATGATTTTTTTTTTTTTTTGTTGTTGTTGTTGTGTTAAAGCCGTACTTTATTTTCTTAAGTCTTTTGCGTTTGGTTTCAAATTGAGGCACGATTCCATGTTAAATGAATTTTTTATTATTTTTTGCTTTAGATACGATACATTGTGTTGTGATGCTTGGCTTCCTTGCCCACCTTAGATGTTGGTGCTGCTGCTTTGCAAGACGAATGCAGCAATTTGAGGCTCAGTTTACGTTGTTTAGTTTCAAATTACGTATTTTTTTTTTTTTTTTATTTAAAAAAAAAACTTTTTTATTTATTTATTTTTCAATTTAAAACATTCGACACTTGCGCCGTTATAAATTTTTTTTTTTTTTCAATTTTTAATGAATTCTTTTTATTGCTCTCTGTTGCGCCCCATTCATTCATTTATTTATTTATTTACAGTAAAATAAACAGATATTTTTATCATAATTTCACGATCTTCTTTCATGATTTCTCATTCAATTGCATTTTTAATTCACTGACTCTGTGGCATTAAATAAACAACACACAGTGTATAGAGAGAGATACTCGTACACACAGATACGAATACATTTAAAGAATGAGTATAATAAAAAAAAATCGTTAAAATGTTTATCGGATTTTTGTCTGCGTATTCAAGCGGTTTGTTTTAATTTTAGAATGAAAAGTAAATAAAAGCAAAAAGAAACCAAAATTGAAACAACATTTTTTTATATCGAAAAGTGTGAATTAAATTATAGGATACTAATGACCATAAAATCATTTCGTATGTAGTAAATTATCGACGCTTGGACTTTGTGCAACAAACTTTTGAGTGAAAAATTTGGTTGAGAAACAAATGTTTGCTTATAAACAAGGTCAATAAAAATTGTGAGAAAAATTTCGTTGAAGTTTCTAGAGCGTTGGGTCACGGTTTAAGTGATGCTAGAATCGCCTTATGGTCAAAATTTGACCACAAATGTATTAAATAATTTTGGTACTTTTTGGACAGTTTAAGTACTTTTTTTTTGCTATTTGGTACAAAATAGAAAAGCTCATTTATCACCCCTGGCACAATGACAAATGTGAAACGAAAAGAAAACATTGAAACCATGAGGTCAGTGTCAGTCAGCTTTTTGTCTTTCTCTTTGTGCTGCATCCTCTTTTCAGCTCTGTGTGACCGGGTATTTTGTCGTTGTTAATAATGAAAATTTTGCATTTAATTTTAACTAGCTTAGTGGCAAATTATAAAAATAATTTTAACTTTGTGCACATTTACACACAAATACCTTTCTAATGGTGTATAATTCAATGTCGTGCTACATTTCTAACATAATAAAAAAGGTAGGACAAATTTTTGTCTTGCGTACTAATATATAGATTTTAAAAAAAAATTTCATTAAGTTTCGAACAATCGCTTTTTGAAGGATAGCTTCGTTGTAGATTACCATCATGTGCAGACTAAAAAGTAAACATTTAAAAAAACTAGAGTTCGCCTTGTGGCCGAAATTCGACCATTTCGATTTACCTTTAAAGAAAAAAGTTCTTATAACCTTCTTTGGTCGATAAAATACAAAAAGCTTTTAATATTCTTCCTTAGGGTTCTGGTTAACTGCTTTCATAAAAACTGGTGCAGCATGTTAGTTGCAATAGCGTGCTTACCATTTAGAGGCATGTTACTAATACTAAAGCAAAATGTTTTTGATATCTTTCCGCAACGCTTACTCGATCCCCACACCAAAATTCATAAAAATCAATGACGTAAGCGCGTGGTAGCGCCCACTTTAAAACTTGCAGGTCATATTCTCATTCCAGAGTGTTAGCCTTATCTCCATAACCAATTTCAAAAAAAATCGATGTAGTGGTTTAGCCGTAAGAGCATTTTTTCCATTTAAGGGCGAGGCATCGCCCTTTGTAAAGCATTATGGTCATGTTATCGTTTCATAGCGCTTACCCTATCTCCATATCAAATTTCATAGAAATAGATGCAGGGGCTTAGCCGTGAGAGAATTTTTTCCATTTAGGGGCGTGGCAACGCCCACTTAAAAACATAATGGTCATGATATCGTTCCTTAGTGCTAACTCTATCTCCATACCAAATTTCATAGAAATCGATGCAGGGGTTTGGCCGTGTGAGCATTTTTTCATTTAGGGGCGTGGCACCGCCCATTTCAAAATATAATGGTCATGTTATCGTCCCTTGGTGCTAGCCCCATCTCCATACCAAATATCATAGAAATCGATGCAGTGGTTTAGCCAGGAGAGCATTTTTTCCATTTAGGGGCGTGGCACCGCCCACTTTTAAAAAAATATAGTCCTATGCACTTCTCCTCCCCACAGCCTTTCCAACAAAAAAAAATCAAGCAAATCGGTTGAGAATTTGGTATAGAAACAGGGACTGAACCGATTTCGTTTGCCTATTTATATATAGATTTCGTGCAAAATCTTTAAAAATATTTCTTTTTTATAATATGGATGAATAGTGTACATATTTAATAAATCATTTGTAGAGCACAAAACTCTCTTCATAAAAGATCTTATACATTTTTTTTTTTTTTTTCAAATGACTCATCGTTACGGCAATAAACTTATATATCTGATTTTTCAAAATTTTAACGATTTTTTAAAAATATCTCTTAAACTGTGAGTCGTATAAAAAAATAAGTAGAAACTTTTTGATAGAGTATTTGATACTCTATAAACAGCTCTTTGCATTTTTCTCGTAGGATAAATCATGCGTAAGTTACCGCAATTTGTTTAAATAAACGTCAATAAATATAACACTACAAACGTAAAACACTACAAATGCAAAACACTACAAATGCACCATAAAAAAACAGTGACTTATAAGACTGTACGATAAATTGAAAATTTTTTCAAAATAACACCAAAATACTGATAGGAGATTTTGCTAAAGGAGAATGCTTGGGTGCATTACAAACGCTTACGTCTGACTTGTTTTATGCGGGGTCAAAGTTCATTAATTTTGATACATGTTTATTGACAATGAGCATGGAAAACCATGATGTATCATATGATCAGCAATTTTATAACTAATAATTTGACGAGTGATATATTTTTCGAACATGATAACTCTCTAACCCTCTTTCCTTACACCTAAGGTATATATGGGACAATTTTGCGGCAAAAAAGTTAAAATTACACATGGCACAAATGTAGTAGCCAAGTCATAACTTTAAAACTAAGTATTCTTTAGATTGGAACAAATCAAGCTTGACCTTGTGTAAAGTAGTTAACACGCAGATATTATTGTCTGCAGCTCAACGAATTTCTTAGAGTAACCCGACAAAGCGACTAAATAAAATTGAAATAAAAAGAATTTTAATCGATTTACGATTTTGTGTTTACAGCATTTTTTATTTAATATTTCACAACACAAGAGCCATAAACAACTTTTAATTGCATTTTTCTTCTAAATTCGATAATTCATACAGACACTTCGTAGAAAAAGTAATAAAATTTTAATAATAATTTATTAATAGGCGATTTTCGCAGAATATCTTGTGTGAAATCATTTTCCGAATAAACAATAAATTGAATTAAACAAAAAAGAAGAAAAATGCAAATGACTGAACGGTCTTAAGTCATTAAATGAAAAAAAAAAAAATAAAAATCTCATTAATATATTGACATCATTATGGCGATAAATAATTTTATTGCGAAAAAATTAAATTGCCAATGGAATATTATCACATATTAAAGCTGAGAAATGTGTTGAAAAATATAGTTTAATTGGTTTTTAAGAAAAATTTGTAGCTAAACTTTTAGACTAAGAGCCAGCGCTTGGCTGACCCTCCTCATAGTATCAAAGCTGAATTTTTTTGTGAGTGTTCTTCCAATAGTAGGTATGAACTTCTGTTTTAGTGAATTCCTGAGAGGTGGTGCCTACGTGAGATATCGGGCGCAAAAGGTCGAGAAAAACAGTTTTTTGCAAATATCTCGCTAACGGTTATATCTACAAAAAAATTAACTTCCACAATTTTGTAGCTCATGTGGCGCAAATTGTTTTCGCACGACCTATAGTTTAGGAGATATGGTCCAGTGTAATTGGACTTTCCAACCCAACATATAAAATCCATAATTTTTTTTCTTCTAGTCGGCCTATTTTTTAGTTTCAAACTATGCACCAAAGTTCGAGACCGATTTCACTGTCGTACAAAAAGTTATTCAGGCACAAAGGTCGAGAAAATTAGTATCTCGCTAACGCTTATTTCTACAAAAAAATGGTGCTCCACAATTTTGTAGCTTAGAAAATTTCATATCATTAAGTGGTACAAATTATTTTCGTACGACTCACAGTTTAGAAGATATCCTATTTTAAGGTATCTTCCGCATGCAAGTGTTAATAGTAATATGAATGTTGATTTTCAAAGTACTCTAACTACGCCTACGTCATAGAATGATGGCTGAATTTTTTTGTGGCTATTTTTGCAGTAGTGGGTATCAACTTTTGTTTTAGTCAAACCGTGAGAGGTGGTGCCTTCGCGAGATATCGATCATAGTTATAGTAATTTGAAAATCAACTTTCAAAAAACTGATTTTCTCTACCATTCGCACCCGATATCTCACGAAGGCACCACCGCCCATGGTTTGACTAAAACAAAAGTTAGTACCCACTATTAGAAAAATGTCCACAAAAAAATGCAGCCATGATACCATGACGTAGGCATAGTTATAGTAATTTCAAAATCAATTTTCAAAAAACTGATTTTCTCGACTTTTGCACCCGATATCTCAGGAAGTCACCACCTCTCACGGTTTGACTCAAACAAAAGTCAGTACCCACTATTGAAAAAATACCCACAAAAAAGTGCAGCCATGATACCATGACATAGGCATAGTTACAGTAATTTCAAAATCAACTTTCAAGAAACTGATTTTCTCTACCTTTTGCACCCGATATCTAAGGAAGGCACCACCTCTCACGGTTTGACTCAAACAAAAGTCAGTACCCCCTATTGAAAGAATACCCACAAAAAAATTCAGCCATGATTCTATGACGTAGGCGTAGTTAGAGTACTTTGAAAATCAACATTCATATTACTATGAACACTTGCATGCGGAAGATACCTTAAAATAGGATATCTCCTAAACTGTGAGTCGTACGAAAATAATTTGTGCCACTTAATGATATGAAATTTTCTAAGCTACAAAATTGTGGAGCACCATTTTTTTGTAGAAATAAGCGTTAGCGAGATACTAATTTTCTCGACCTTTGTGCCTGAATAACTTTTTGTACGACAGTGAAATCGGTCTCGAACTTTGGTGCATAATTCGAAACTAAAAAATAGGCCGACTAGAAGAAAAAAAATTATGGATTTTATATGTTGGGTTGGAAATTCCAATTACACTGGACCATATCTCCTAAACTATAGGTCGTGCGAAAACAATTTGCGCCACTTTTCGATATGAAATTTAATGAGCTACAAAATTGTGGAAGTTCATTTTTTTGTAGATATAACCGTTAGCGAGATATTTGCAAAAAACAGTTTTTCTCGACCTTTGCGCCCGATATCTCACGTAGGCACCACCTCTCAGGAATTCACTAGAACAGAAGTTCATACCTACTATTGGAAGAACAATCACAAAAAAATTCAGCTTTGATACTATGAGGAGGGTCAGCCAAGCGCTGGCTCTCCGTCTATTTTATTAAAAATTAAATAAAAATTTGTCAGTAAATAGGTCGGCATGCCAAAAGTAATGTCATAATGCGCTAAAAAAAATATTTTTTGCAAATGTCGTCAAATGTTTGCTGACAAAGTAATAAGCGTCATACAAGACCATCGATCAGAAGAGCGTAATAATATTTTTTTGGTACGAAACGCATGTATTGACTTTAGGTTGAACTTAAGCTCGTATTGCCAGGCCAGAAATTGGGCTTTTTCGAGTCATGACGCTATTGCTGCAAAAAAATTTATGTCGTATTCTAGTCATTCACTTCAAAAATATCAACAACAGAGTCATTCCTTTAAATGGTATTGTTTTCTTGAAATTAAAAACATCAGGCTTTTCAACAATAATGTCACAACTCAAAATTTGCACTTTTTCTAAAACTTAAGCGAATTGCTCCTTTATTTTATTGAGTGTCACTGGATGCCTGAATTTAAGAAAACCAGGCAACTGCCTTTGTTTTTCAACAATAACGTCACAACTCAAAATTTGTCATTTTTTCTAAAACTAAAGCGAATTGCTCCTTTATTTTATTAAATGTGACTGGATGCTTGAAATTAAGAATTACAGACAACTATCTTTATTTTCAACAATAATGTCACAACTCAAAATGTGGCACTATTTCGAATGTTCAATAAGATACCTTATAATTTTTTTACACAAAACATGAATTGGCGGTAATTTCTGCGTACTAATTTTTTTTTTTTAATATGACGGTGTTATAACTGTTTTATTTACTTCAAGTCACTCAAAGCATATAATTGAATTATAGCATCACTAATGTAAATGTCAATATATATTATGGCATGGTTAGGTACCTACAAAATACACCATTTGAAAGCTGAAATGCAAAATATTGCCCATAATTATACAACTTGGCGTAAAAATCAATTTGTATACGTTATAAATTCTAGCGCAGAATTGGAGAAAAAATGTAAAACAAGATATTTATACATTTTGCTAATAGAGCAATTAAAGTCACGCGTTTTGTCTCGAATACTCTACACGTCATCCACATTACTTGGTGGCTTAAACAAAAATTTGTGCTGTTTATATCCAGCAAATGCTTTTATCCAGCCATACATCGAACTATCTGTCTGTCTGTCTGTCTGTCTGTCTATTCACAAGTAACTAACTGACGCAATGCGTCTGCACGACGATGGGTATGGCATGCGACATTTCGCCAAGCACTTAACTTCCAACTGCGAGTATAGATAGATAGCTTGCTAGATACAACAGTGAGTGTGTCCAGCATTTTTGCTCGTACTCGCATGTCCAATTGCGCGCCGCTGCATGCCAAGGCGACTCATGTTAACAGTTTCACAAGTTCTTTTTTCGGTTCGATTTTGCTGGCAGCATCTTCTTCTTTTTTTTTCATTTTATTTCATTTTAATGTATGCACACAATTTTTCTAAAAAGAATTTCAAAGAAGTCACAATGTTGCCATATTGACTTTTTTCACTTTTTTTCCCTTGTCGTTTTTGCAATTTATCTGCGTCTGTTTATTTGTGATTTTTTCTTGTACTTTCCATTACCTCAATGATGGTGTCAATATGTCTATCTTATGATTGTCTAACTAACTGGGCTGCATGACTTAATTTGAATTTCTTATTCGCTGTATATGAGCTTAATACATCGATGGTTGTGATTAGTGAAATGGTACCCGAAAATGTACCCAAAGACACAAGAATCGCCGAACAAACAGACAATACAGTTGTTCGATTACATTTTTGAGTCTTAGCTAAAAGTAACTCTAAGGCTTTATCTATGTTGATTCCGAATTCACTTCTTTTCAGTGAAGCAAATCAAAGCAAAAGACTTCATAACAAAAGGCAATTCACATTTCAACTATAAGCCTTCTAAAACCAAGCAAAAGTGTCGCCAAAAACTTATCAAAAAAATTTGTCGAAAAATTTGTCACAAAAATGTGTCGAAAAATGTGTCGCCAAAAAATTTTTAAAAAAATGTGCCGTGAAAAAGTGTCGCAAAAAAGTGGCAAAAAATATGTCGCCAAAAATGTATCGCTAAAAAAGACTCAAAAAATGTGCAGTGAAAAAGTGTTGAAAAATGTGTCGCTAAAAAGTGTCAAAAAATATGTCGCCAAAAAAGTGTCAACAAATGTGTCGCCAAAAAATTTTTAAAAAAATGTGCCGTGAAAAATGTGTCGCTAAAAAGTGTCAAAAAATATGTCGCAAAAAAAGGGGTAAAAAATATGTCGCCAAAAATGTATCGCCTAAAAAATGTCGAAAAAGTGGCAAAAAATATGTCGCCAAAAAAGTGTCAAAAAAATGTGTCGCAAAATGTGTCGCCAAAAACTTATCAATAAAATTGTGTAGCAAAAAAGTGTCGAAAAATGTTTCCTGGAAATGTGTCGACAGAAAGATTTGAAAATGTGTTGCCAAATAAAAAGGGTCGAAAAATGTCTCAAAAAATGTGTCGGCGAAAAAAAGGCGAAAGGTATATTACCAAAATTCACACAAAAAACCAGAACTTTCTGCATAAAGACATTAAGAGAAATAAACAGCAGAAAATGTAATGAGGCGTGTAAGTACAAGTAAAAAGATGTTCTTATAAGTTGTCGTATAAGCACGCCTTGGAAAAGACGGTGCGAAAATATGGTTCGAGTAAAGACGCATAAGTCACGCCCTTCAAGTAAGCCCGTTCTTCTGCCTCAGACGTTGATGGAACAGCTCAAGTTCAATAAGTAGTTTGACGCGTCTTGAAAGACCTTGTCGTTCTTTTGAGTGATGCTGTATCATATTTTTCGGCAAGTTCTTTGTGCTCGTTAGGTCGTGCGTTCAATTCCCGTTTGTGGTAATGCAGAAATGTTTTTTTCTTATCTATTGTTATTTTTTAATGCGGAAGTACTTTTGATTCTATATGAGGGAAACAAACAAATATAACAAGAATTTTGACCTTTTAGTCTGTTGATCATCTGAGGTCTTTTCCGTTCGTGGTGCAATTTTTCGATAAACTCCATCAACTAATAAAGAAGTGGTCGATGCGATTTTCTGTAATGTTGTCTCAAGAAACTCAAGTATTTAGCTCTATAATGAACTAAGGCAAGCTTCTCGTTAGTCCAGACGTTTGTTTTTCCATTTCAGAAAAAGCTATAAAATCCAGTGCGACGACAATGTAATCAATTTACCAAGTATCGATTTCATACAAACTATACAGTACATATATCGACTCATATCATAACCATCCAAAGTACATATCTCGCTATATTCGTACTGCCTGTCATTCCAACTGTCAATCTAACTATCTGTCCCATTATGTATACAAATACTATGTATGTATATGCCCAACTAAGTGTGTTCTTATACAAAAACGCACCCAAGTGTTGCCTCAAGTGTTTGTGGCAACACGTTTTCCACTTTAAAGCTTTTAAACGTTCGCACAAATGTTTGTCTCTGCAAAAAAAAAAAAAATCTTTTGCAGATAATCTAATTGTTTATTTTTCTAACAATTCTTTTTTTTTTTGTTTCAAATATTTTTAGGTTATTTTTATTTACTGTCTTTAGATTTTGTCGTTGTTGTAGTCGTTATGTTTTCTTATCCATGATTTAAGTTGCGTTTTTATGCGATCATCAGCAATTCAAAGCAGTGGAGTAGCAACATCTATGAAATGCTCAACGAACACTGAAGTTGTGCGCTGTAGAACAATTGCGGACAATAAAAAGTAACGTGTACGAGTTAAGCGCTAGTGACTACACAGTGGAGCAAAATTTCAGCATGTCTAGGAAGCAGTCAGTGATCAAAGTCTTGCTTGATATTTTTCTATCTAAACCTCTGCCATTTTTTGGGTCATGGCACCCGGTTGAGAATGCAACTCCACACTGAGCTTCCTGTGGTTTAGGTTCAAGCCATAGCCACCACGAAACTCCCCGAAGGGCCATCCCAACAGTCAGTTGGAGTATCCAGCGAACCGTATACTCCAAAGAGCTACTGACTCCCGTGTTACCAGAATAATCTCTGCTCAGATTTCGTAGCAATACGCTATTATTAGTGTAACGTCCCAAGTAACGTCACAAATCTAATCGTATCTGCATTGGTATGTTCACCTAAATTGATCAGTCACCCTCGGCTCAGCGTTGCCATAATGACGATTTTATCGTCATTTTGACGATTTTTCGACCTCAATGACGATCAGACGTTTTTTTTCTCAAAATGACGATTTATTGGCAATAATTGAGTTTTTTTGCAAAAAATGACGTTTTTTCTAATTCTTTCAATTATTGAAAACAATTTTAAGTTTTTCGATTAGCAAACTTACTGGCTTGTCGTACTTTTTAATCTATTTGGCAACACAGTATCAATAAACACATTTTTTTGACATATGATGACTTTAATGAATATTAAAAATTCTTATTCTATCAATGGAATTGACGCGTGCTTAACACAATTTTGACATTTCTCATATGTAAAAAAGTGACGACGTTCAGATAAATTTTGCAAAATCCAAACTTTGCACGTGGGTAAACATAATTATAATTCTAAAATCTGAAAATAACTTTGATAATGGAAGAAAATGAAGGTAAGGTAGTAAGATATTGATTGCTCTTTATATTGATAACCTTTATTTCTTCCAGACAGAAGCAGTAACTCTAATGAAGACAACTTTGTCCTGATCGAAGATGACACGGTAGAAAAAAATGTAATTTTATTTTCTTATATTCGGTGGCACATTGTATTCATGTATATGCGTACTTATTTCAGAAAAAAAAAGCCAAAAAGCGAAAAATATGCGAAACGTGGGTCAAAACTTTTGGTAAATGGCTAGAAAAAAAGAAAACCTTGGCTGGCAACGAGGAACTTTTTTGCAAAGTATGCAACTCATTTTTAAAAGTAAGTTCTGGAAAATCTGATTTAATTAGACATACAACCACCAAAAAGCACAAAGAGAAGTCGAGCTGCCTATCAGGTGGTCACATACCTATAGATATGCACTTGAAACGAAGCACTGGAGAAGTTAGTCATGTGCAAAATTTGGAGCTGCAGTTGAGTGCTTTGTTGCAGAGCACAACTTACCCTTCTCTTGCATGGACCACTTATCGCTATTTCTGAAGACTTCCATTCCGGACTCGAAAATAGCATCAACATTTTCTTGCGGCCGAACAAAAACAACCGCTATAGTGAAAAATGTACTGGGGCGCACGCAGTTCGAATATTTGTGCAGTTTATTACGCCAGCAAAAATTTTCGCTGTGCATCGACGAGTCAACAGACATATCGAACAAAAAGTCTCTGTGTTTGGTAGCCCGGGTTACCATAAACTGTCACATAAAAGATTTTTTTTTTTGGTTTAATGGAAGTTGAAGATTCCAAAGCCCTATCAATTTACAAATGTATTGTAGAATGCTTTGAAAAAAATAATATTAATTACAAACAGAATTTGATAGGATTTGCTGCGGACGGGGCAAATGCCATGACAGACGTATGTCATTCCGTGTCAAGTCTGTTGAAGGACGATGTTCCAAATTTATTTATTATGAAATGTGTTTGCCACTCCATCGCACTATGTTCTTCAAATTCCTGTCTCATGCTACCATCCGGAGTAGAATCTTTAGTCCGTGATATATATAACTATATATCGAATAGCCCTAAGCGAAATGCTCAATTGATGAAAATTTTGTCACTTTTAGAATACAAGCCAAAAAAAATGCTGCATCCTGCGCAAACCAGATGGCTGTCTTTAGAATCAGTGGTGAATCGTGTACTTGAATTATATGAACCACTAAAAATATATTTTTCATTTGCGTATAACATTGACAAAATAGATAGCGCAAAAACTATATTTTGTAATTTGAATGAAACAAACGAACTCTATTTGTGCTTCTTAAAATATATTCTTCATATAATAAATAATATTAATAAAATGTTTCAAAGTTCAAACTCACAAATACAAAATATGTATGAAGAGATGCTACGGTTGTATCTCAAAATTTTAGATAATTTTATAGATCCCATGTACTTAAATGCAAATCATTTTCATAAACTCGACTTTGATAACAAGGAAAAGTTTTTAAATTACAAGGACGTATACCTTGGGATATACTTTCAAGAAAAATTATCCAATTGTAAACTTTCTTCCAGTGAATTAAAAGAAATCACCAACAACTGTATTCAATTTTATGTTGTATTTTGCAAAGGAATAGAAAAACGATTTGATTTCGACAATTCAGTCCTGAAAGAACTCTCTTTTATGAATCCCAAAAATATTATTAAAAAAAGCGTATCATCAATACGAAGCGTAATACAAAAGTTTCCAAACTTAATTGATCCGACTGATGCACAGAAAATTGATGATGAGTTTAGGGAGCTGCGTCATTTAAAATTTTCTGAACATTTTGAGAATTTAAACAATCTAAGTTGCGAGGAATTTGAGTACTATTTCCAAAATTACCCGTGGAGGTACGGAATATGCTTTCCATACTCTTTGCAAGTTTGTTTCAAATTTAATGAGCCTCCCTAGTTCATCAGCAAACGTGGAACGAATATTTTCGAAAGTTAATATGAACAAAAATAAATATAGAAACAGGCTACATAATCCAACCCTAGAGGGTATTTTATTCACGCAAGATTATTTATTACACAATAATTGTTCCTGCTATAATTTAAAAATTGATTCTAACGTACTAAAAAACTTCAAACCGCAACAGTATTTTTCTAAAGACAACCAAATTTTATAAAATCAATGGCATAATGCCAATTTTATGAAACTCGCTTTTCTTTTTACATAAGTATGTATGCATGTTTGCATATTTAAGTACTTAATATGATCTCATGTAATCGATCTCATATACTTAAAATATGAATTGTTTTAGTTCTTTTCATGTTAAACACTTGTAATTTTTATATTTTTGTTTGGTTCCTAATAAAAATGGTAAAAAAACGTGTGACGATTTTTTGACGATTTATTTCTTTTAAAATGACGATTTTTTGGTAGAAATTACGATTTTTTTTTAGGCCTTTTGACGATTTTCTTCCAAAACCTTCTGGCAACGCTGCCTCGGCTTCAAGTATACGCACCTCAGTAAAATATTCACCTCACGTGAAATATTCACCTCCATCAAAATATTCACCCCAAGCGAAATATTAACCTCAAGTGAAATATTCACCTCAACTAAACGACTATAAAAGAACGAACGAAAAGGCAGGCTCCTGGTAGGCTTAGCATTAAAATACTTAGGAAAGTTGCCTTTTGTCTATAACAATCTGCTAGATAATTATTTAAATAAGGAAAGTGATATAGCGTACCCCATAGAAGATAGGCACATGTCACCCATATATTTAAGTGTATTAAATAATAATAATAATATATATTCAGGTAAAGAACTCTTATTTTACCATAGAAGATTTAAAACACTTGACGTCAGAAATACAGTGTATAGCACTAGTCAATTTCTGCAAAATTAATGACGAGTTAAAATAAGGGTTCTCTATCTGTTGTTATATAGTTTTAGGTAGTTTTAAGATATTGTGTAGTTTTAAGTATAAAAACAAACAAATAATGAAATTTCCTTTTTTAAAAATTTTTTCGGAAAAATTAACTCAATGTAAACAATGTATTTTATAATTAATGTTATGTAGTAGAATAAGATATGTATTATTTTTACAAATTTATAATCCTAATTAAGAAACTCTTAGATAAATACGTGTGTATGTTAAGAAAGAATGTATGTAATGTAATGTAGTATTAAGACAAAATGTATTTAAAGTAATTAAATAAATGGCAGAAGGCAGGCAGTCACAGCCAAGAGTTCGATGCAACGACATAATATTTTATTGATGTTTAAAACGTTGAAAGCTTAAAGGTAAAGTGCAGAGGCCTCGTATTGCTTAGGTATCACTAGGGTAGCTTGTAAGCTGGGAAGGTTTTTCATACCTTCTGAAGGCTCCTGGACTCCATCTGGTGAACAGTGTAGTAGTCTTGCGTGTAATACCTTTTCGTGGTATTCGTCAAGCGTGCATGATAGGATAATAATTTTTATAACTTTACCGACACAGGTCAACCAACACGACGTAGTCTCCATAACGGCACGCAAGCAGCTATCAACTAAAACGGAAAAGGAATACAACATCGGATAATTGGATGCAAGATCCAGATATATCCCGGCAGAGAATATCATTTATAGAATATTTGAAATACTGAAGAAATTATAAATTAACCCTAACGAAAATTAAGCACACATTTTCCTTGTAAACTATTATTAAGTGTTATTAAAAGAAACAATTTACTGCTGATGAAATTCCAGCAAATAAATAAATAAATATTTTTTGTGAGCTGAAAGTTTTGAATTGTCTTTTAGTCTGACCCTGGACACCGCTGCAGCTTACCTCTTACTCTGATCCGCCTGGGACTAATCACCCATGTCGATTTATCATGGATTGTGGGAACACATTTCTTGGTGCATCCCTCCCTTCAAGAAAGCTCAAGACTATCTTAGCCATATGCGTAACGTGACCATTGGGATTAAAGGGAAAAACCACATCCCTCCAAAAGTCGCACCCTTCCGCCTTCCTGCTTTGGCTGGTAGCCGACAGTGACACTGCGATCAACAGTGCCATTGCCGCTGGGAGGCAGCAGGCTGCTTGAGGCCAGACATGGGACAATGTTTAGCCAACAGCCTCCCAAGTTCTGTTTCACCATCAACACTCCGTTAACCTCCAGTTAACCAACGTTTAATCTATCAATCTTCATACCAAAAGTAAAACTGCGCCTTCAAATCCTTCGATCAAACAACCAGTTCTGGAGATAAATAAATTCTCGGATTGGAACTCTACCCTACATACAGGAAACTCCTTCAGTTGACTTTCTGCCTTATAATACTTTCAAATGAAGGTTTTGCTAGTCGATTGGCTAACTTTACCTATATGCTGAAATCCACAAACTTATGCCACTGTATTTCATAAGAGATATGAAAAGAATTTTTGCCGCTGTTACAGAAAAATAGACATTCACTGGCGATTTGTTTTGCTTTTTAATGCTAAATAACAGCTAAGCGGCTGTTAAATAAAAACGGCTTTTTAACTTTATCCGTTCGCATACAGAAAAAACAACAACAACAACAATTGAAAACAGTTTGTTTGCATCTCTTATCCGTCAGTAATCCGGCATAAAGTGCAGAAATAAATTAATTTGACCCGAAGCCGCCGTTAAGCAGCTCAGCAGCATCGACAGAGCACAAACGGCGGCGGCGGCGGCAACACTCATCATAAATCAACAGGTTACAGGTTGTTGATGTTGTTGCTGTTGTTGGTGAAACAGAAAACCTCGATCGCAGAGCGTAAGCATTTAATTTGGTAGCATTAAATGGGCGTGTGGTGGGCGTCAAACGTTTGATAATCCATTGATTGGTAACATAAATCGGTAGAACGTGATTTCAAATGTACGACCTCTATGGTGTAGAATTTATTTGGTTTATTGATTTTTAATTGCTGCGCATTATTTTTATGAGAAATTTATTTTTCTTGTTTTTTTAAGACGAATTTTTACTCTATTGAGAGAAAATTGATAGAGCCAGTTAGAAATTTTCTAAGGATTTCGGAGTTACCTTCAAAAGGAATCAAAAAGGGTTTCGAAACCGAATCGAAAAGAACCCGAACCTTGACTTTCAAAGACTTCAAGATTTTCAAATTATGCGATCCGAACCTTAAACAAACCCACTACATTTAAATGCATTGAATCTGAACCCTAATCCTTACCATGCAGCAAAGTGTTGAGAGAATTTATTATTCAGGTGGTTTGGAAAATGCATGAAATGATTTGGCAGCACTTTTGGCAATCCAAGCATGTATTGTTGCCATTATCGTATTTAAACGTTACATATGTTAATAGATCTTGACATGTTTCACCTTTTCGGAAGGAAGTTCCTGCTGGTTTAGTTTTAGTTTTTAATGTTCTTGGCTTTATTTTAGGACTTGTTTTTGCTGTTGCTGCTGTTGCCTGCACTGATTGACGGATTGAGCATGTAAACGTGTTTGCGTGTCGACACAACAACAGTAAGAAGAGTCGTCAGTCAACAAAAGTCAGTTTGCACTGTGTAACCAGTTGTATTAAAACGTTGATAAAAATCAGCAACATTTCATTTTAAGTGTGGTTATGGATAAGTACCGCCAGTTGAGAAGTTGTCTTTGATAAGTGCCAAATATTGCTAACTAAGTTTCCTCAAAATTGACAAGCTTAGCGATTAAAAAGTGACAGATGATTATTGAAGAGCGGTAATTGATAAAAACTGCCAGCTGATAAGTTATATTTGATAAGTGCCACATGTTGCTAACGAAGTTTCCTCGAAATTAATAAGTGGCAAATGATAATTGAAGAGCAGTAATTGAAAAATACTGCCAACTGATAAATTGTATTTGATAAGTTCCAAATATTGCTAACTAAGTTTCTTCGAGATTGACACACTAAGCAATTAATTAGCGACAAATGATAGTTGAAGAGCGGTAATTGATAAGAGCTGTCAATTCATAAATTTTATTTGTTAAGTGCCAAATATTGCTAACGAAGTTTCCTCAAAATTGACAAACTTAGCAATTAATATCCGAAATAGATATACTCCTCGAAATGTACAATATCAGCAATAAATTAGCGACATATGATAATCGAAGAGCGGTAAATGATGCGAACTGCCAACTGATAAGTTGTATTTGATAAGTTGCTGTAGAAATTAGCAAACTCAGCATTATTAGTTACAGTTGAAAGGTGATAAATGATTAATATTGCTGCAGACGAACAAACTTAATAATCAATAAATGATAAGTGAACAATGATAAGCGCCGAAAAGTTTGCTCTCCCAACATAAAAGCTATAATTGATAAGCGCTGCATTTGGCTAATGAAGATAAAGTTTTTGATTTTTTTGAAATCGTTTTCAGAATTAACAAGCTGAACACTCAAGAAACGCTAAGTGAAAAATGATAAGTTATAAACTGTAAGTGAGAATGATAATTTTCATAAATTGTTTTTATCAATTAGCTATGCTGCTGCCTGCAGGCAATTTTTGAAACCGATAAGTAAGCAAAGAGCCATAATTGTAATTGAAACATGAGCTGTCTACTGATAGTTTGTAACTGATAAGTGCTTAATTTTGCGAAGAAAGACAATCTTTATTGAGGCTGTCGAAAGTCTCCTCGAAATTCATAAGCTCAGGAAGGAACAAGAAATAATATATGAAGAATGTTAATTGATAAGTACCGCAAACTAGGTAATGCCAAACTGATAAGTTGTATTTAATAAATACTTAGTAGTGCTAACGCAGTCAACAAATTCAGTCGTCAACAAATGATTAGTAACAGTTGAAAAGTAATAAACGATAAGTGACTACTAACTGCAAAATTGTAATTGATAAGTGCTAAATTGTGATTGATAACTGCTAAATTTTGAAAACGAAGTCAACAAACCAAATATTCAAAAATGTTTGCTGAAGTTGAAAAGTGATATATAATAAGTTGCAATTGATAAGTACATAGTTTTGTTAACGAAATCAACAATCTCAACAAATCAGCAAGTGATAAGTGAAAGTTGCAAAGTGATGAATGATAAGTGATTATCAAATGATAAGTAGTAATTGATAAGTGTTAAATTTTGCTCACGAAGGCCCATGAATTGACAAACTCAAGATTCAATAACTGCTAAGTATTAAAAGATAAGTTATAAATCTAATAAGTGGAAGGTAAGCATTTGCAACAAGTTATTATTTTGTCACACTGTACTTTGCTCTTAAGTCTCTGCTTTTTGCTGTTGTTGCTATGGTTAATTGTTGCTGTTGTTGTTGTGGTTCTTACCATTGTTAGCTGTTAATCATATAATCAACGTGGTTAAATTTAATGCCACACTAAACGCACATTAGCAAATTGATTGCCATAAAACACGCCGCTGTTGCCGACGAAGACGACGACGCGTCGGGACCATACCGAACAACCAAACAAACAAACATGAAAGCGTAAATGCCGAACACACTCAGTCACTAACTGCCAACTAAATGAATGGGGTGTAGGAAAACATCAAATGAATTCTGACAGCTAAATCAGTGCGCGCTAAAACATGTGTCAGGACATTTGTCACAGATTTGCTAAACACGACGACGCTGACGACTCGCAAGGTAGTTAAGCGTTTAAGTAGAACATTAGCGCTGTGAGGAAAGTCCTGGCATGCTTTTGGGTTTATATAGCATGTTTTAGTATATGGGCGTGGCATTTAATAAATGAAATTCTTATCAATAATCAGTTACATCTTGCTCTAAACTTTAACATTGAGTTGTCTTTAAGTTAACTTGAAAAAGTTAGCGAAAAAAAATTAATTTTGATTATCATTAAAAAAAGTTTAAAAAAACTTGTTTGCTGCCAGAAATTGCTGTCTTACTTACTTTTTAAATGTAGTCAAAGCAATCCTTTCTACCATGAAAAAATCCTTGAAAAAAAAATTTTTTTTTTGCAATGCCCATTCAAATTTTTCGCTTTATCAAAGGATTATGCAAAGCGAATTTTTGTTTTTTTCTTTTCGCTTATCTTTTGTTCTTTTGTTCCATTTTCTACAAAATTTTTTCGTCTTATAATTTTATTTTTGAAAAATTCCTTGAATATTATCATGCGCAGCGGCATTTAAAATGCTTGAAGATTTTTTTCTTCCACCATTTTCATTGATGTTATCTGCAAACACAGGCTGTCATATACATTTAACAACAGAACAGTGTTGCCAGATCTATTTTAACTGTTATAACTATGGCTTAAGTATATTTTTGACACAGAAATTGTCACGATATCCATAGCTTGATTACTAGTTAATATTTAAACAAGTGATAAGTGATACAAAATAATCAATAAGCGATAAATGACATTTGAAAGTGATAAGTAATTGCTAATTGATAAGTTATAATAGAGCTAAGCTTTGTCTACTAAAAAAACTTTGCACCCAACCAATGATACAGACTGCCAATTGATAAGTTATAATTAATAAGGGGCGGCGTTCAAGGGCTAAAATTCTTTGAAAGTCTGGTTTCGCTATACTTGATCTCCTGAAAAGATTCAAATGATAAGTGATAAGTTAAAATTTACGAGCTGAATTTTGCAATTGATATCACAGACTAAGTACTCAACAAGTGATAAGTGATAACTTATTATAGATAAGAGCTACATTTTGCTAATAAAATTAGAAAAACACAGCTGTGAATCATTGATTAGTAACTGTGATTTAATAAGTTATAAATATTTGATAAGAGCTTAATTTTTACAATGAACACGTGACAAAGACTGCCAATTGATAAGTTTTAATTGTAAAGTGCTAAATGTTGCTAATAAAGTAAGGAAAACTCAACAATAAACCAGTGATAAGTGCTCAAAGTTGAAAAGATCACGCTGGCATCTTACAAGCTATATTTGAAAAGTGCTAAGTTTAGGTGAATGAATGCAAACATCAGTCACTGTCTTGAAAGCGTTTTCGGCGGGACAACAGACTTCAATCAAGAAATCAATTTGCGAGAAGTAATTTGCGAAGCTAATTGATAAGTTATAATTAATTTTGCGAAGCTAATTGATAAGTTATAATTAATGTGTGCCAAATGTTGCTAACGAAGACAATAACTATTTTCTCTGACTCTAACGAAAGCGTGCTCGATATTACGAAACTCAGTCTCAAATTCAATAAGCGTTATGTAAATCTTTAATTGATAAGTATTGCCAACTGAAAAGTTATATTTGACAAATCCCAAATTATGGCATGGTATCATTGAAAATATCAGCTTTTTGGATCTTTCACTCTTGAAAGTGGTCAAAGGATGAAAACAGTTAAAAAAATCTAAAGTCCTCAAATTTGCAAACAAAATTTTACCTTCTAATGATCTATTCATACAAGTATGTATTTTTACCAAGGTCAAAGGTCACAAAATATCGATCTTTACTCTAACCTTCTCCATTTCTTTTGTAGTCATTATCTCAGAGTACAGATGCTACTTGTGAGGACTTTTAAGCCCAGAATCAGGCGGTTTTTGGATACACTAGGGTATACTGGGACGTCTTCCGCATATTTCGAGAACTTTGCAGCCACTCATTTGATTTACATTTCAAAAAGTCAATTCATGATAACAATTCAGAAATTTTTTCAAAAGAAATTGACTAAAAAAATTAAACTTCAATGACGTATTGCTGCTGCTTCCCGGATGGCAACACCGTCGCTGTTGTCTGAATGAATATCACACGCTATCATCATGTCACAGGCATTGAAATGTCAAGGCCTTTTCTTCCTTACATCAACTCCGTTGTTACGACGCCACTGTTTGTATGCGGCCATCACTACTATTGTTGTTGTTGTTTCCTTAGCTTCCGCTCGTAGTTGCTCTGCAGTGTGTGTGTGTGCTGTCAGCTTAAGTGTCACGTCTTACCGCCAGCCCAGAAAACAAACCGATGATACAATTCAAAGCCAAAAACTTGACTGCTTGAATTACGCATTGTTGCTAGTCGGACCAACATACTGTACAATGTTCTCCTCACTGTACGTTGTGTTCTGTGTCGTTGTTATTTTATTTTCTTTTCCACACTGTCAGTTTTTTGTTGTTCCCTTGTGCTTCCTCCCATTTCAGCTTCCCGCCGCGGCACCCAGCGTCACAGGTCTTATCTTCCCGTTTTTTTTTTCTTTTTTCGTATTTTCATACGTTCCAGGTGTAATTACTGCCATTCGAGCCAGTTACCAGAAATGGAGTGAAAAATGCGTTTCAACTTTACGTGGATTTGTTACGGATTACGCTTGTTGTATTCTCTTTACATTTTTGCTACGTTTCTCTTGACGTGAGTAGTCTACGTGTATACATAATTCTGTTTTTTTCCCCACTTATTGCATCATTTGTAGAACAATTTGCGATCGCGTGTCATAGATATTTTTCTTCTTTTTTTTTTTTTTTCTGGTTTTGTATGGCTCGTTCTGACGGATGAACGATTTGTCCAGATAATGTTATCACGATTTTGGCATAATAGTTTTTTCAATTTTATTAAATAACACGCATTTAAAAAAGGTCATTATTATTTTTTTTTTTAATTTTCTATAATCTAGCTACATTGAAAAACAACTTCTTCTTATACAATAAAGTTTGTTGCTTAAGTCTTTTTGAAATACTGTTAATAGTACCTTGTGCCTAATGCCACTCTTGAGAATTACATTAAAATTTCTGTAAAAATCTATGTGGAAAGTTCATTGTCCTCAGATAAAGTTGTTAGAACACTTAGTTTCTTGAGATCTACAGCACACACATAATGTTTAAGTAGTGTTGCTCCATTTGGGAGCAACCTTCGGGAGCATATGCTAATCAATTTTAATTATTTAGAAAAAAATAATTGATTCTATCGATCTCATTTTTATCACTAACCGCTTCGGTATAAATGTCCACATATGTGGACACAAGTTTTTATCATTCAAATTATTTGTTGGTTTTTTTAATTTCTCTATATTATTGGGGCAACGGAAAGAGAAAAATTTATCTCTATTAAGATTTTTAGGAGGTTAGTTTGGGGTTTAACGGGACCTGAACCAACTGTTTGGTTCAGGATAATGAATTCGATTTGGTCACCAAATGGATTGTCAACTGCAGTTGAGGGAGTGCCTCCAAATTTTTTAAACATAATACTATATAAACTTTCTTACCCTATAAATATTGGTTCGGTGGCCATAATATATTATCAACCGGGGTTACTTGAAGCTTTTACTTCTATTTCTATTTGTCCTAAACTAAGTACTTATGTACTAAATCGCATTTTTACTGCAAGCCAAGGAAGTCAATGGACTTTCGGAGATATCTGAAAGAACTTGTTTTTGCCGATGATATTTATTTATTTATTTATTTCATTTCATTAGTCTATGAACACAGAATTGAGCTTCTGTCATCAAGTTCACCTGATAAGCAAACCAGTCTTGATTTCAATCTAATGTTCACCCCTTGCTGTTTTATGCTCGTGAATGATGGTCCCTGATTTGGCTACTAACTACACTCGTATCTCCGAGGTTATGTAAAGACACTAACATTGGATGGGCCATACGAACAGAAATGATACTGAGGAGTTTGCCACTCAGTGCTTTGATGGAAAGCCCAAAAAGACAGATACAGAGGAAAAAGAGACAATTACGAAAAAATTACAAACGAACATCCAGAACAACATAAAACAACGAACCAGAACTAGAAATAACTATTTATATACTTAGCATTTGCTCAGGAACTATGATACTTAGGAATCACAGAATAGTAGTGATAGGAGTCAATATGAAAACAAAAACATCGTTGGCATTTCTTGTCCAGGCAATGATGGAAGTGAAAAAGTCCAGTTTAAAAATCAAAGCATTTTAAAGAAAAAGTATGAAAGTAAAGCTAGATCGGACATGATATCATTTCTGGAGTCACCTATCATAGTTGGAAAGATTGGTATAGTCTTTGCTTTATGTGATGATTTTGAGGAAGGCTTCTTTCGATATAGAAGTAAAGTCTGTAAGTTTTGCTTGGTTGTGGGACTACTTGACGATGAGAAGAAGTATATCAAAAGTCCACAGAATGCCAAAATTAGCAGAAATTTGCTGAAAACATCGTTCAGAACTTCGACATACTCTAAGCAAGACAAGATGCTCTCTCCGTTAAAATCAGATGGAAAAAATGGAAATTGATGGGTCATAGACTGCACAGATTGGAAGTCTGCCATAAGTGGAGTGGTCTAAGTGGAACCTGACTATCTTATGAAGAAATTCAAGATATTTGTCCACTAATGGTCAAGACGCACAATGAACGTTTGGTGGCTTCAAATAAACTCAAATGCCAAATTACAACTAACGCAAATAGGATTGAATAGGACACACTTTCCACCAGAAGCTTCCCACAAAAATGTTTGACGTCAAACTCTTGAGTAGCAGCAGAAAAACAAAAGTCTACTGAAAAAGGTCGTTTGAGAAGAGTTGCGTTAGCCAACGCATTCAATAAAGATGTTACATTTTGGCCCAATGCTCCCATAGGAAATACAGGAGAAGAAGAAACTTTAGCAACAAATTACATTTTACATATGTACAAACATGTATGTATGCATAGGTATATAGGTGGGTTACAATAAAAAAAAGTAGATGCCAAGTACTGTCAGGACTTATGTCTTCTGCCTGTCGTAGTCGGTTGGTTGTATGTTGTGCTTGTACTAAAAGTGCGCGGGGTTGCCTACTCAAAATGCGTATGAAATAAATTTTTCACGCTGCCTAAAAGATTAACGTCATAAAACAAGGCAACAAGGACAAAACAGGCACAGCGGCGGTAGTGGCAGGAGACAGACAGACAAAACGAACGAACAAGGTTGCCAACTTGTGAGTATTAAGTTTTATTACATTTTAAGCGCTTAAGTGGCAAAAGCATGCAAGGAGTCAACCGCCGAATGGAGGTAAGACGTTGCAAGTTAAGTAAAATGAAACTGTATGGATGGATGGTTGGATGGAAGGCAGAGCCGCGACGCATAACTTAAAGTATTTGAGTGGCAGCGGCGGTTATTTGCTTCTTTTTTTTAAGAAGCTTTTTAAGTTCTCAAGTAGGTGGCGTTGTTGCAAAAAAAAAAAATGAAAAAAAATCATATTCCAAAGTGCGTTAAGCAGTAGAAATGTACAGAAGAGCAGCATTTTTGAGTGAGTGCCATGGCAAATGGATGGTTCGGTGGAAGGTGGGCCAGTGCTGCTAATGTAGCATGATCAAAAGTTTTATGCTTGTATTTAACTTTAACGCAACTTTTTTTTTGGAAAACTCTAAGTGTAGTTGTTGGTAATGAAATGCTGCCTTAAAGTTGGACATGGCATTATTTGAATAATGCGAGGAGCGATGTGATTTTCGTTAACCAAAACGATGTGCGAAAAAGTAGATATTTAAGTGTTTAGCACATGAATGTGAAGTTCATAATGTGGCAAAATTTGAAAACTTTTGATAACTTGAAGAATGTTCAGTTGTTTATCATTTGACCTTGAAATGTGCGGACGGTGTTTTTGAACAAAGAAATTAAACTAAATGATACGTTCCAAGAACTCTACTCTACTAAAAGATGTTACATACAATCAGTTGAAAATCTGATGGCAGCCCTGAAATTATATCGAAAAATGTTCCTTAAATCGAGAAATGCTGACTATGTAAGTCGAAAAGATTGATTAAGTCAAAAAATGTTACTTAAGTCGAAAAAAATTGATTTGTCAAAAAATGCTGATAAAATCGACAAATATTAATGAAGATGAAAAATATTGATGAAATCGAAAAATGTTGATGAAGTCAAAAAATTTGATGAAGTAGAAATTTATTGATGTCAAAAAATATTGCTCACGTCGAAAAATGTTGATAAGTCGAAAAATGTTGATGAAGTCGAAAAATGTGTATATAGTCGACAAATATTGATAAATTAAAAAAATATTGATTATGTCGAAAAATGTTGATAAAGTCGAAAAATGTTGATAAAGTCGAAAAATTTTGGTGACGTCGAAAAATATTGATTAAGTCGAAAAATGTTGATAAAGCCGAAAAATGTAGATAAAGTCGAAAATGTTGATAAAGCCGAAAAATGTTGATAAAGTCAAATAATGTTGATGAAGTCGGAAAATGTTGATAAAATCGAAAAATATTGATGGAGTCAAAAAATCTTGATGAATTCGAAAAATATTGCTGAGGTCGAAAAATGTTGATTAAGTCGAAAAATATTGATGAAGTCGAAAAATGTTGATAAAATCGAAAAATATTGATGAAGTCGAAAAATATTGATAAAATGATTAGAAAAATGTTGATATAGTCGACAAATATTGATAAATTAAAAAAATATTGATGTCAAAAAATGTTGATAAAGTCGAAAAATATTGATAAAAACGAAAAATGTTGATAAAGTCGAAAAATATTGATGAAGTCGAAAAATATTGATAAAATGATTAGAAAAATGTTGATATAGTCGACAAATATTGATAAATTAAAAAAATATTGATGTCAAAAAATGTTGATAAAGTCGAAAAATATTGATAAAAACGAAAAATGTTGATTAAGTCGAAAAATGTTGATGAAGTCTAAAAATTTTAACAAAGCCGAAAAATATTGATGAAGTCAAAAAATATTGATGAAGTCGAAAAATATAGCTTAGGTCGAAAAATGTTGATTAAGTCGAGAAATATTGATGAAGTCGAAAAATGTTGTTGAAGTCTAAAAATGTTGATAAAATCGAAAAATATTGATAAAATGAATTGAAAAATGTTGACATAGTCGACAAATATTGATTAATTCAAAAAATATTGATGATGTCAAAAAATGTTGATAAAGTCGAAAAATGTTGATATAGACGACAAAAATTGATAAATTCGAAAAATGTTGATAAAGCCGAAAAATGTTGATAAAGTCGAAAAATGTTGATGAAGTCGAAAAATATTGATGAAATCGAATAGTATTGATTAAGTCGAAAAATGTTGATAAAGCCGAAAAATGTTGACAAAATTGAAAAATGTTGATAAAGTCGAAAAATGTTTATGAAATCGAAAAACTTTGATGAAGTCGAAAAAAGTTGATAAAGTCGAAAAATGTTGACGAAGTGGAAAAATATTAATTCCTTCGATAAATGTTGACAAAGTTGAAAACTTTTGCTTAAATCGAAAAAAATGCCCAGAATGACTTCGCTGCCACATCTTTTCGGTATGATGCCACTTTTTTGGTGAAAAAGATACTAGTTTTTTGCTAAATCGATTTGTACAGTTGAAGAAAATGTATGTTTTAGCGAAAACCTATGCAACAATATAGTCCTAGAAGAGTTTTTGGGACTATACATAAGTTTCTTTTGAAGAAAATGCATGTTTTAATTAAAACCTAAACTTATGAGTTCCGGACGAGTTTGTCAGACTATCTGGCCTGTTCCGTAATCCGCGTGGTTTCAATTACTTTTTAGTTAGGCGGCTTTTTGATGAAAATGGTGAGTCACACGATAAAAAGTAAAGGATCTTTTTTTGCGGAGAATTTCAGGTTCTATAAATAATATTCATTTGTATTTATTAAAAAGTATCTGTTTCGGAAATATTCGATAAAGCCTAACTTTTCGATTTTTCCCATGTTTTTAAGAATGTTTCTTAAACGGTTACTTTTTCGTTAATGCAAGTCAATGTTATTTATAGAACCTGTAATTTTCCACAAAAAAGATCCTTATACTTTTTATCGTGTGACTCACCATTTTCATCAAAAAGGCTCCCAAATGAAAAGTAATTGAAACCATACGGATTACGGAACAGGCCTGTATGACTTTCTTTTGAATAAAACATTTCAAGCTTAACCAAGCTAAAATTGTTTCTATATATTTAAATACACCACATTTATAAATTTTCTCTGGACTATCTGATGCAAAGTTATCAAATCGAACTACATATTTACTTTTTAAGAACACATGCCACCCAGATTTATGTCTCATGACACTGAAAAACGATATATCAAGTAATTCAATCAAATGTATAATTTACGATTTTAATTAATATTTATATCAACATTTGCAACAACAAGTAATGATGATTTAAGAAAAAAACAAAAACAACAACAACAACGACTGGCGCAAATTGCAATTAATTAAAACTAAAAATAACAACAACAATAACAACAACAGCCCATAAAACGAACTTAAATGTTTTAATTTTATTGTAATGAGTGCCTTGTCCACATGCCATATGAATAAATGAAAACTTGACGACGACGCCCCTTTCTTGAAATATGAACCTACAACGTATTACCACTGTACGTACAATGCTGTAGGTAAATAGCAACAACAACAGCAACAACAATTAGAAACATGTTTGGAGAACTACAGTCGATTATGTGCGACTATGACAGCATAACTCATGTAAACAAGTGAAGTGTTTTAATAAATAAGCAATATGGTATGCAAAAAGTATTTTTCGTGCTGTTCACCGTATTTCGCCGTGTTAAGACTGCCAAGTAAGGGGTAAAACGGAAAGTTTTGAGTTTATTTAATAAATTTCATGTTGTAATTTTTTATAATTTTCAGAAATAAATTTTTTTCGCATGAAATCTCAGCTGTACCATAAAAAATTTGAGAAAAAATTTTTAAAAAAAATTTTAAATAATATTTTTTAAAAAATTTTTTCCTTAAAAATGGATTTTGTATGAGCTTTTGAAAGGTTGGCCGCATTTGGCAGTGTTAGGATTGTAAGTAAGTAGATTGGTTTATATGGGCATAATATGAACACAAGCACAAGCATATACCAAGTTTGGTGATTCATTCCAATTTGGTTTGAATTTTACACCAAAACTATTTGCTGTGTACTAAAAAAATAAGTCTTTACAGCACATACCACTAGCTGTAGGGTATAAAATCCGCGCATCGACTACTAAAACATTCTAAACGAAGCGTAGCGCAACACTGTAGATAAAGTAGTGAAAATGTTAGGTGCGGGTGGGCGAAAAACGCAAAAAAAACTAATTATCGACTGGAAAACTGAGTAAGAAAATAACTAAATTGCGGAACAACAACAGCCATAATAACCGCAAATAATCACTGAGTACAAACAACAACAACAACAAAACGAAGTCACTGATGATGACAACAGGCACAGGCACAAAAGACGGACAAACTAAATGAAAAAAAAAAAAAATGTTTCCACTAAATTGCTAAAACGTGCGAATATTAAACGTTACAACTGCGTTTTATTTAACTCGCGTATTTCTCTATAGAAAAAACAGAAGAAAAAAAAAATAATAAAAAAAGAAAAACAAAACAAAATAAATGTACCCCCGTCGTACATTATTGAAATTGAAATTAACGCTGATGTCGATAAGAAAAACATGTGACTGACAGATAGTGCGACAGACAGACAGACAGACAAAATGTCAGTGTTGATGAGTCATAGCAGTAAGTACAATATATGTCTGTAATCTACACATGTTAAAAAGTGCTATATATAATACAGATGCCACAACAATCTTATCTTGAAACACACAATTATTGCACAATGTGTTTGTTATTATTGAAGTTCACGGGGGGGGCGATTCACCGCAGTAGCGTTAACACTGCGTAAAATTGCACAAACAACTATGCAAATATTAGTTGGATCTATAGATTTAATTAAGGATTAGCATTGGTTTAGATAAACTTCAAACGATAAAACTGATGGAATCAAAAAAATTTATGGAAATATTGATAGAATCAAAAAAAGTTCACTAAGCAAAATGTTACTAAAGTTGAAAAATATTGACACAGGCGAAAATTTTGATAAAGTCGAAAAATGTTGCTTAAGTCGGAAAGTTACCATTAAAATCGAGAAATTTTATCGAGTCAAAAATTTTGCTGCAATCAGAAAATTTTTATAAAGCTGAGAAGTTTAGCTAAAGTCTAAAGAATGTTGATCAGGCCGAAAAATGTTGCTAAAGTTGTTGAGAAAGTCAAAAATGTTGATGTAGTCGAAAAATATTGACAAAGTCGAAAAATTTTGACACAGTAAGCAACTGCTCATAAAATCCAAAAATTTTGATTAAGTAAAAAAATGTTGACATAATCGAAAATGTTGCTTAAGTCGAAAAATTTTGCTAAATTGGAAAAATATTGATAAGACAAAAAAATTCTGATGAAGTTCAAAAATGTTGACGAAGTCGAAAAATGTTAATAAAATCGAAAAATGTTGGTGAAGTCGAAAAATGTTGATGAAGTTGAAAAATTTTGCTCAAGTCGAAGAATGTTGATATAATCGAAAAATGTTGCTAAATTGCAAAAATATTGACAAGACCACAAAATATTGATGAGGTTGAAAAATTTTGTTTAAGTCAAAAAATGTTTCTGAAGTTGAAAAATGTTGACAAAGTCGAAAAATGTTAATAAAGTGGAAAAATGTTGATGAAGTTGAAAAATTTTGCTTAAGTCGAAGAATGTTGATATAATCGAAAAATGTTGCTAAATTGGAAAAATATTGACAAGACCACAAAATATTGATGAGGTTGAAAAATTTTGTTTAAGTCAAAAAATGTTTCTGAAGTTGAAAAATGTTGACAAAGTCGAAAAATGTTGATAAATTCGACAAATGTTGATGAAGTTGAAAAAATTTGTTAAGTCGAAAAATGTTGATGAAGTCGAAAAATGTTGACCAAGTCGAAAAATGTTAATAAAGTCGACAAATGTTGATGAAGTTGAAAAAATTTGTTAAGTCGAAAATTGTTGATGAAGTGGAAAAATGTTGATGAAGTCGAAAAATGTTTCTGAAGTCGAAAAATGTTGACAAAGTCGAAAAATATTGATAAAGTCGAAAAATGTTGATAATGTTGAAAAATTTTGCTTTAGTTGAAAAATGTTGATGAAGTGGAAAAATGTTAATAAAGTCAAAAAATGTTGATGAAGTCGAAAAATGTTTCTGAAGTCGAAAAATGTTTCTGAAGTCGAAAAATGTTGACAAAGTCGAAAATGTTGACAGAGTTGAAAAATTTTGCTTAAGTCGAAAAATGTTGATAAGGTCGAAAAATTTTTGTAAATTCGAAAAATTTTGATAAAATCAAAAATTGTTGTGAAATTGAGAAATGTTGTCTAAACATGTTGAAAAATGTTGCTTCAGTTGAAAAATGGTGATAAAGTCGAAAAATGTTGGTAATTCAAAAAATGTTGCATATATCGAAAAATGTTGATAAGACCAAAAAATGTTACTAAAGTTGCAAAATAATCAGAAAGTCGAAAGTGTTATTAAAGTTGAAAAATTTTGCTAGAGTCGAAAAATTTAGCTAAGACGAAAACTGATCCATTTTCTTAATTTTAAGAAGTGCGTCAAACAAACAAAGTTGAAATATATTTAGATATACTTTTTAGCTTTTGTCAAATGTATGCGTCTTATTATAACTCCAAGGACACTACATCCTTGGCACACTCGCAGTCACATTTAATTAGAACAAATGCATTAAATGATGCAAACAAACTGTTAAATGAAAATGACAGTGAAATGGAAAAAAATACAACAAATTATGTAGAGTGATAAAATTCAAAGAGAAAATTTAATCGAATGCAAAGAACATAAAGAACATCAATTTAGCAATTAAATGAAATGGAAATGAAAATGAAAATTGCATTTATTTGCACAATTTATTATAAGTAGCTGACTGCCAGCAGCGCAATGCAAGGTCAGCACATATAAAGTGCATTTAACTTGTAAAATCACACAGTTGCACATGCATACAGACACAGAGGGAAAGATACAGCTATAAGCCAGGAGCAGCCAACAAACACAATTGCAAGCACATGTCTGTCTGCAAATGAATGAAAATTCGATTAGTTACCGCTTGTATGGCGTAGCTTTTAAATCAAAGTTGGGCAAAAATGTGACATAGAGGTATGGCAACGATACACAGTGGGTTGGCTTCATGCATTTATTGAGAAAATTTTAATGAACATTCTCAGAAAATTTGTATTTTCGTTCAGCGGTTGCAGAGAGGTGCAACATTTTTACACCTAAATCGAGAGTGTTGATTACCAGCATTAATTTTTTTAAAGTTTTAGAATGGCGGTAGGCAGAAACAGCATTATTTAATTTTTGAAATTGAATGTAAGAAAAAATCTCCACTGTGCGATATTCAGTTTTTTGATATATTTTCTTTAAAATAGTTAAGATAGTTAGACTTTTCCTTCATTTTCGGACACATGGAATGTCAACCGCACACTTAAAACTGGACGTTGAAACAACAAAAACACTATGCTTAATACGCACTATGTCACGCACATTACAAAAAGTTATGTGTGTGTGTGTGCTGCACACTCACATGCATGTGCATGTGTATTTGATTTGCATGCGTACTCTGCACAAGCAAAATTGCATCAAGGACACGCGATGTCACATACAACGCATCCTGTATCATCCTCATGGTTCAAGTGCTCGCTTAAATTTTCCTTTTTTTTTCTTGTTGTTTTTGTTTTCGTTGTGCAACAACAAAATGCAAATTTAGGTCAACTGCAGCCAAAATACATACAATAGTACATAACTATGTAAATGGAGAAAAACGAATATCATCGAGTGTTGGCAACTCTATGCACAAAACTGCATATGTGCAAGGATATTGGCAATCAGTAGCAGTCGCAGCAGCAGCAGTATGAGACAGTAGTCATCAATATGCGGAAATACCACACACAAATAGTTCAAGGGGATTTGACATAGCGAAGGACATTTGTGCAAGTTGCCAACCACCATATGCATTTATCTATGCATGTTTATGTATGCGTATGCTATGCATGCGCTCCTTAAAGTATGCAAACCAAAATGTGTTAAATTTTGGTTTGTATTTTTGGCATGAATTTTGGCACTTAAGTGACCCATTCACTATATGTGGGTTGGGGTGATACGTTCACAGTTGTGTTTATTGATCGCAGCGTACGCACCTGTTTGATTGAAGTTGAATTTAATGGTTGTAAATTGACACATTAACAGCATTGATGTTCGCACAGAAGTAGAGAAAAATATGTCGAAAGATTTATATAACTTAGTTGATATATCTACACTTGAAAAAGTGTTTGTTGGGACGGAAACGCATAATAATGCAATAAAAATAACCAGAAGAATAATTTTTGTGCTCTCCACTGTGCTCAGACGGAAAATGGAGCAAGCCTTAAAGCAAGCAATGAATTTTGAGAACAGCTAAGTGAACAAAATTTATCACAGTAGCTATTCATGTTTTGAAGTGTTGAAACTAAATAATTTGTCGCAAGTGTTGGTTTGATTGCAGTGCACTCAAAATTGTAGTATTCACAATTGAGTAAAAATTAAAGCAAGCGTAAACAGCATCCCAACCTTTCCTATCCTATCCTATCCTATCCTATCCTATCCTATCCTATCCTATCCTATCCTATCCTATCCTGTTCTGTTCTGTTCTGTTCTGTTCTGTTCTGTTCTGTTCTGTTCTGTTCTGTTCTGTTCTGTTCTGTTCTGTTTTGTTTTGTTCTGTTCTGTTCTGTTCTGTTCTGTTCTGTTCTGTTCTGTTCTGTTCTGTTCTGTTCTGTTCTGTTCTGTTCTGTTCTGTTCTGTTCTGTTCTGTTCTGTTCTGTTCTGTTCTGTTCTGTTCTGTTCTGTTCTGTTCTGTTCTGTTCTGTTCTGTTCTGTTCTGTTCTGTTCTGTTCTGTTCTGTTCTGTTCTGTTCTGTTCTGTTCTGTTCTGTTCTGTTCTGTTCTGTTCTGTTCTGTTCTGGTCTGTTCGGTTCTGTTCCGTTCTGTTTAATTCTGTTTAATTCTGTTCTGTTCTGTTCTGTTCTGTTCTGTTCTGTTCTGTTCTGTTTTGTTCTGTTCAATTCTATTCCATTCCATTTTTCACCCAAAATCCATCAAATTTTAATTTTACCACCAACAAAGTACACGTAGCAACAGCGGTTTACCAAATGTTTCACTTTTACTATAGCACATAAAATTTTATTTTACGATTTCAAAATGCTAAGAAGAAAGAATTTGAAGGCTACTCGAAGCAACAAACTCTTTCTTGCGTCAAATGTGTTCTGTTGTCCTTACACAGCAAAATGGCGTTTTGTTCGTATGCTGAATGGAAACATTTAATCAGCAGTGTAGCAGAGCAATGCGAAATACGTTTGAGTGAAGTTGGGGGGATAAGGAGGCAGTGGAAGTATGGAAATAATAGCATAGAAGTTAGGGGGGTAAGGTCGAAGGCTAGACACATGTACTTTTGTGTGTTTGCTGATATATCCTGTGAACGACCCATGGTCATAATGTTGTATGAGTATGGTAATGGGTGTTGATATCATATAGCCGATAGTGGTTTACTTTGTTGTTGTTGTTATAGTTCTCATGTGACAATTGCTCTAATTTAAACACTATAATGACAACTTACTCAGCATGAACTAAGGAGCTTTTTTGGGTGGTTTTAGTTAGCCTTGGACTTTATTTGACGAAGTTGTTTTTACGTGTAGTTCTTTTGTAATTTGCGTCATTGAAACTAAGAAATGGGTTAATTTGGTTGTTGACCGTATTTGGAATTCTAAACGTTTTTAAATTAGAATTATTAGTTGAGTTTTTGATAGCGCGTGGCTAAGTTCTACGTAGTTTGAGCGAAGAAAGCGGATTATAAATGGACCTAAGAAAATTTCCCAGCAGGGTCGATCTACACACTCATTTGAGTCGTTTTCAATGCTGGCAAAACTCAAAATTTTCGTTGACGAGTGAATTGTCTTCTCTGCTTCACAAAACTCCTCTTTCGAGCACAGAGACTCGCAAATCTCTCAAACTCAAACAGTTTCCCGATTCACGCATTTCTTGATCTAGTGGCGGTTTTGATGACGTCTTCTTCTACCTTATGAAGTCCAATCATTCCAATGCCTGATGAAAAAAGACTTCTTTTAATGGATTACGTTATAAGTTACCATGCAGGATGAAGTATGAAGTAGTTTTGTTTAAGTCCAAAAGAATATGAAGTAGACAGGAAGAGGAAGTTGGTCCAAGGTTCTTCACATAGAAACTTCTTTGAAAGCACATCCCAGTTCACTTAGAGTAACTGTTTAACAAATGATTTGTTTGTGTTCTTGCAAGTAGTCTAAGATTCTCTTTGCAATGCTTGAAACGATAAAGTAATCAATCTCGTATTAGGAATAATTTCTACCACTGCTCAACTATCAGAATCTTTTCTAATCATTCCATTACTTTGATTAAAGGTGCCGTTCCTTGCGGCCGCCTTTGTTATTGCACCATTCAGCTTTGAGTGCAATCAAAACTCCCACTTGGATAAACTGCTACCCGCAAATAAACACCTTGCTTTGCCTTCAACTGGCAAAACATTCCTGAGTGTGTGTGTGTTTGCTTAGATAATAAGCGTTTCCTCAACCAAATGCCACAATATTATTGAAACCACCCCGAAATGACGCCTCTTTAACAACTACACTGCTGTGTTCTCTCCTGACGGCTAGATGGCTGGCTACTTCAACGCAGTATTCAGTGTTTGTGCCAACTTTAAGCAATTAGTGCCGCGTTGCTGCTGATGCAACGAATTCCAACTGTAAAACGGGTTCGAGAGTTTGAGTCTGCTGCTGAAGTTTTCAACCTCTTCGTCTGAGTTTGAGTTCAAGTTACGCGCGCGTTCTTTCTCACTTTGTAATGCAATTCGTATGAGCATTGGATTGAAATGACTGAGTGACTGCCTTTTGGTCCCTGGCACTACACATTGCACATTCCTTTAGTGGGAATTTTTTAATTTCTGATTTTTTTTTTTGTTCCTATACTCTTTCGATACGAAACGATACGATACCCTGACATGCATTGAATTTTTTATTAAATTTATTTTTATTTTGAATTTCGTGTTCAGTGCGCTGTTTTTTCCTTTATATTGGTTGTGCTTTTAATGGCTCAGGAAGCTTAAAAAAATGTGGCATTGAGAATTTTGTTGGATATTTAAACATAGCATTATACAGAAGTATATTGATATTGTTGGTATTTCCACTGGGAAATTATAAATTCCCAGCTTAATCGAATTTTTTCTGTACTTAAGTGCTAAATGCCTTAGTTACTCTTCAGAACGAAACACTTTGAGGGATAATTAGTTGTTATATATTGAATAAGCATTGTTTCGAAAGAGCTTTGGATCTCGAATACCAATACCTGGACAGAAATCGTCGTATACCACACATTGGCATTTGAGACTACAGTGTCCTATCAATATATCCGCTGTAGCTTAAAATGTTCGGCATCTTTATGACTTTGTGTTGATAAGGTTTCTTGCCTGTCGCATAACAGTAGTCTATCACTTTGTTATTTTCCTATTCCCGAACCAAACAATCTGTACTTTTATTTTCTTCAAATACAATTGCCCAGGTATCCAGATTTGAGTCACAATAGTTCTCCTGAATCGGAAAACTTCAAAAAACACCCAGACAAGCTTCGAGTATTTTTAACTCTCTTCGTTCGAGACCACAAAACGTTGTTATGTCAAGTTGCCATCTTTAAGATGATGTAGGTAAGTTAGCCTGAGGGTCGGATATTCTGCTTTTTTTTAACCATAAGTTAGCAAAAAGTGAGTCAGCTAAGCATTCCCTGAATAGCTGTCGGGCATGTTACTTTTGAGGAAAGTCACATATCGAACTATACTTTGAAGGTTCTTATGTCTTTATCTTCTCTCGGAGCATAGGACCCCAACAAGGGTACACCATCATGAACGTTGACTAGCTAGAGCTTTCAGTTCGATCTTTTTCACGAAGTCTTCAGACGGACGCGTCTCCTGCTACCTTAAGGGTTCCGTTTCAATGTTCAAACGGCAGACAGTTTGTGGTATAGCCCGTTATATTTTAGACATTTGATTTAAACGGAGATGGAATATCGTCGGCATCTTATTTACTACGTATTAAACTCTCAAAGTAGACATCGCTATTGTCGTTATAGTCTTTTGCAAAAAATTTTTAACTTTGGCTTTGCATATCTCTAAGCTGTTCTTATCAATAAACATATATATCTGGCTGAATGTCACGAAATGCCGAAAAACACCTGTCCTACGGGTGTATTGCGCAATTGAAGCAAAATTTCGACCATCGCACCATGATATTGTTTCAAAATTAACCTTTTTAGTAATGAACATACATCTGAGAATCAAATAGAAGTCCTGATAAAGTTTAATCGCATGAAAACTATCGAAAATGTCCCATTCGTCATGGTCTTTTAGCCAATCAAGCCATTTCCACGCTCGATTTAGCCAAATACAATATTCTACTGATGTTCTGCGTGTGAACATATTCCAGTTCCATCAGAACAGATGCTTTTTTCGTGGAGCAAGCCAAACTCTGACCATCTGATGCTCGATGATGGCCTTATCACTATTGTCCCACGCATTTTTTTTTTTGTTATTCCGTAGGTAATTCTAAATTTCCGCGATTATTCCGCCACGTTAGACATGGAGGGCTTCCGCGCCGAGCTATTTTCAAATCCATCAACACAGACACCAAGCCCAACAAAGGAATTCTCTTAAAATGTTCCCATGTACTTACTGTGGTCGAAACAAAATGATAAAAGTACAAAAAATAGTCGATGTCCCCTCCATCATGGTCAAAACATTGGTGAGAAGTGGAGTTTATTTTTTTGGTGCATCATCATTGTGGAATGAAGAGTCTGTCAAACCTATTCGATTGTGCCCGGTAGCAAGAGATAGCGATTTGTTTTGTGTGCGTAATGCTCTATTTTTCATGTAATGTCCACTTCGTCATGATTTTGTGGCTGCAGATGAGTATGGGAGGGTTTTTCGGACTACTTATGATCTAGACGACGGAATCCACCGGTTATTGGACCATTTCAACAACTTTTCAAATTCAAATTTGTCGCCTCCGTCATGGTCCAAATATTGGTGACAAGTAGAACTTTTTTGGTGCATCATCATTGTGGAATTAAGAGTCTGTCAAACTTGGTCGATTGTACCCGGTAGTAAGAGTTGGCGATTTGCTTTATGTGCATAATGCTCATGAAATGTCCCCTCCGTAATGATTTTGCTGCTGCAAATGTGTATGCGAGGCATCGTGTAGATTTCAAGGGTTTTTCAGACTATTCATAATCCAGACGACGGAATCCAACGGTTACTGGACCATTTCAGCAACTTTTGAAATTCAAATCCCGAAATTACGGTATTTCGTTACCTTCGCCCATAAATCCATTTTGCCGATCGTTTTTTGTTCTTTTTCTTAAGTCCTTAATTTCCTTTTGGAGCATATGGCCTCGACAAAACTTATCTACAGTACCCAGTGACTTGCAAATGGCTTGGATTCTCTTCAGCTTTTGCCGATTCGCTTATTTCTTGTGCCAGTGTTCGCATTTTCATAAAGTCTTTGGATAGTCAAGCCTCCTGCTACCTTTAGGGCTCTATTCCAAATGCTGTCATGGCTGGTTTGCGTAGTTTGTGATGAATCAATTTTCATTTTCAACTGATTAACAATTGAACTTTGGAGTTGGTACCGGGCCACTTTCAGAACTCGTCGAAGACAATACTTGGGATTTATTTCATAGTGCCGCCAGTTACAATAACTACAGTTAACAATTAACTCTGAATAAACTTGAGCCTAAAAGAAGGCAACGCAATTTGGCGTTCTCTTGTTATTTTCTTCTTTTACAATGTTGGTTTGCATGGTTTGTGGCCAATCAATTTCCATTTCAACTGATTAACAGTTGAACTTTGATGTTGGTAACGGGGCACTTTCACAACTCGTCGAAGACAATACTTGGGATTAGTTGGATTGAACTCTTCTTTCATAATGCCAACGGTTCCAACAACTGCAGTTAGCAACTAACTCTGAATAAACATGAGCCCAAAAGTAGGCAACGCAATTTGGCGTTCTCTTGCTGTTTTCTATTTAATCAACGACAATTTGTGATATTTTGTTAGCATATTTCTAGGCTGTACTTAACAACTGAGAGTTTTTTGCTAAGTACTCTTAAACATTTGCTTTGTTTCTTTAAACGTCAAATATTTTGTTTTGGCAAAAGTCCTTACCCACTTACATAAATATTATGCAAAACCTAAACTTACATATTTTTTGTAATAATTCCACATTTTTGTAGTCTGCAATTTTGTATTCTTTTCATTTAGTTTTCATTTAGATTTTACCTTATTTTTCATCTTTTTTTTAAATTTTTCTCATTTTTTGCGAAATTGTTTCCAATCTCACATAATTTTTACGCCACAATGACGTTTTTCAACAAACTTCTACCATGCATGCATAAATTTTCGTAACATCAAAGTGAAAAATGTAAACATGTTCATCCAGCTTGTCAGAATTTAGGCCACAAAATATGCTTAGACGCGCACATGTTCAGCTGAAATATTTTACATGATACGGATTTGGCGTGGTGGTGTGGCATCGCACAACATGGCATAGTCGGTCGGGTAGAGCAGCAGGAATATCCGATGGCACAGCACAGCAGACAGCGCAAAATTATGTGCTATACAGAATTGAAGGAAGCAGTCCTCCGTGCATTGTGGAGAAATTGCATTGCATTGCAAAAGTCTGGTATTATGCTGCCGGGCGAACGAATAAATGAGCGCCGCGCAAAATGTCGTCGTCGTCGTCGTATCGTCTTGACGTGCAAATGAGGAATTCTGCTAAATGTTAGCGCGGCGTTCCATGGATGCAGTACAGTAGCAGCAGCAACTGGTTATAGAAACGTTTATGTTACATGAATAAGTCAAGATTTGTTTAATTGTTGCAGCGGTAGCGTGTGCTCCATATTTCATGCGTTACCACAGGGGTTTCGTGATTTTTTTTAAGATTTTTCTAAATTAAAAATATGCTCCATATTTTGTGGAAGATTAATTCAGTTTTTTTTTTTTTAATTTAGTTGACAGATTGGTTTGGGAGGATTATTAAGTTTAGTCACGAAATTTATGTGCTAAAAGAAAATAATTTTTGCATATGTATGTATGTATGTATTCTCCTTTAACTCCTAGGAGGAGCATAGGGCCAATAATTTTTGCATATACAACAGCAAAAGTAATGTCAAATTGAGAAATTTTTGCTATTTACTTAGATTTGAAAAAACGGAAAGTTCATTTGAAGATGTTTAATTCATAAAATTATGAAGTTAGGAAGATTTTTGAGACATTGGTGCTCAATTACCGGCATTTTGAAATTTTGCTCGCAATAAATCGGACTCCAAACTGATGGCCTTATTATCAACTAATTCTCTATCTGTCTACAAAGCACAATGACATTTGATGTCATATATTGCACATTAACATTTTGACTTTACTTTTGGCTCACCTTGTATATGAAAATCTCGTAGCAATGAGCAAATGACATTCTTAAAAATCATTTTGTTTCTTATGCGAGTTCGATCCCTGTATCGTGATGAAAACAAATCCGCAGGTCATTACGAGAGGCACTACTTTTATTTCGGGAACTGTTAACACTAATGTCAATAGCTAAAATCTGGCAACACCATAAGAAAGTTTGACATTTTTTAGCATGAACGTACTCACAACGTTTTGATGTACAAGTGCTATTTGTTTTGTTTCCAGTGAGTTAAGAAAATCAATTTGGCCAAAAATGGAAATTTTAAGAAAAGTTTTTCATTGGATTATTTTTCGCAACTTTTGAAGTGGATTATGTCAGCAAGAATGTGTCGATGAACTCAGTTCTTTATATGGCGATAAAGCACCATCAAAAACCACAGTGTATGATTAGTATAGTGAATTCAATTGTGGACGGAGTTCGGTCACCGACGAATTCCATGAAGGTCGTCAAAAATCGGTTGTTGTGCCACAAAACATCGATGCAGTGCATGAACTGATAATGAAGTCATGTGACATATTGTGAGATAGAAGCATCCTTGCACATTAGTTCCACTGCAATTCATACGATTTTGCATAAACATTTAATTGTAAAAAAACATTTGTTCTCGTTGGAAACCCCATAATTTATCAATCGTTCAAAAAAAGGTTCGCATCGTTTGGTGTAAGGAAATGATTAAAAAAATCGACCGTGGTGCTTCAAAAGACGTGCATAAGATTGTGACAGGTGACAAATCATGAATATATGCTTATGAACAGCAATCGACCGTGTGGGTATTCCAAGACGAGCTAAATCCAACAAAACCTGTTCGTGGAAGAAGCACAGCGAAGCAAATGGTCGCATGTTTCTTCGGCCGAATGGATCATGTGGCCACTGTTCCGCTTAAGCAACGTAGAACGATCAATTCTGAGTGGTTTACGATTATTTGTTTGCCGGAAGTTTTTGGAAAATTCGTGAAACCAACCCCCGAAGACGAATCATTCTCCATCATGACAATGCGAGCTCTCAAACATCTCGTGAAACAGGTGAATTTTTGAGCAGTCAAAACATCGAATCGATGACTCATCCTCCGTACAGTCCTGATTTGGCAACTAATGACTTCTTCTTGTTCCCGAACATCAAAGGTAAACTGCGTGGTCAACGATTTACGAGCGCCGAAGAAGCAGTTGAAGCGTTCAAAAACCATATTTTGGAGGTGTCTCAAGAGGAATGGGAAAACTGCTATGACAAATGGTTTGAACGAATGCAAAAGTGTATTGATCATCAAAGGGAATATTTTGAAAAACAATAAAGCCTTTTCAATTAAAAATGTTTGTTATTATTTGCTATTCCCGAAATATAGGTAGTGCCCTACATACGTGTATATATAGTTTTTTAAATTCTGGGTAGCCGAAAATATTCCTCATTCAAGTGTGTCAACTGGAAAAAATTTACTTTTTCAGTACTACATCAGCAGGATTCCCATACAATTATGTCACGGCTGAAATTTATTTTAAGAAGCTGTTGGGTAAAGGATTTTTTATATCTTCCCGATGGAGGCAAGAAAACCAAAGGTTACTTTCATTTGGTTATACCAGGGTCTTTCCGTTTGAAACGCTTTTTTTATTTAATGCGTGTGATTTACTGAAACATTGTCGTGGATGGTGTGCTTATCCGATCTTACGCTTTTTTTAGTGAAAAGGAAAGAATCAATAAGTGTGGTATCACTTACTAAAAACTCTGGGTATTCAGTTTCCAGACAAGTGGTCCGAGAAGCAGAAGGCGGAAATGGATTGATATAAAAAAATTATGCTTGGCAAAAGAGCAATGTCTACAAGGGCTTTGAATTTGTTGAATTTGAGTGAGTCAATGTTTCCAAAATAAATTAATTTAGCTTTCTTCTCGATTTGATTGCGTTTTACTTCATATTTTCCCATTTTTTGCCGATTTTCTAGGGGTGCCCAAAACCGACCCAAAATTTTAATTTTTATTTTTTTTTTTTTTCAAAAATTATCACTTCACTATTTTTTTATATAATTTTTCCAACTGACGAAATCAATTTATTTTCTTCACCAGTAGTCAGCAAAAGTCTCTAGCTTTCCACTGATAGTTATATGTATGTCTGCATAGTATACATTTGGTCAAAAAATATGAGTCGAAAACAAAATGGTACCCACACCCGACACTATTCCCTTATAAACTTTTCTCATTTGTTATATTTAGTTTTGATAGTTTGAGAGTTTTTTACATTTTTTACATTTTACATGTAATTTAAGTAAATTACAGTTTTTTACGTAAATAACATACGTTGCTCAAAAATTGTGTAAGTATGCCAACCCAGATCACATGAGGAGTTTTTTTTCAAAAGGGCTTATAACCAAAACGAGGCAAAAGTAGTATCATAATATTAATTGCCTGACACTTTGTTATAAATAAATAAAATTTGGTTCTTTTTTCACGAAAAGTTTACCTGATGGTTTGAAATTAATTACGTTTAGTTAAAAAAATCAGATTTATCCACTAATCGATTATTATGCAAATAATGTGTATGACATTACTTTTGCCTCGTTTTGGTTATAAGCCCTTTTGAAAAACACTCCTCCTATGGTTTATAAGACTCCAAAGCATAATTTTAGTTGAGTGCCGTCGGTTTTTTGTGTCACCCTAACGAAGATAGTCGAACGCAATATTTAATATTGCTTATTGATATTATATGAGCAATTCTGTTTGATCAATCGCTTATTTGTTATTAGTTACTAAATCAATTTGGTTGATAGAAACATACATTGCAAAATGACTTTTGTTTCTTTCTAAACAGGATAAAATGTTAACAATAATTTCAAGAATTTTTGTGACTCCTTCAATGTGTTCTATGAGAATTTTTCCCATAAAGACTAAAATAAACAAAAACTTTATTAAAATGTTACAACGAGAAAACCGCCGAAAGCACAGAAAAACATGTAAATCTAGTTGTTCTTCTGTTTGTGAAACAGAAATGAAAGCAACAACAAACGAAAAAGACATAAAATATGCAAAAACACATATGTCCTTTATAGTCATCCTACATACAGACTTATGTAAATATTTTCTTTATTGTTTTAGTGCTTTATTCATTTTATTTTACTTTTTTCTTCTACTTCTGCATCTTCTTGTTTTCACATGTAAAACCGGCAAAACACCAGACACTACCATATAACCACCGATTACATACAACGTAGGCGTATGAGTAACATTTAATTCACAGTGCGCAAAGTCAACCGCAAATGACGTTCATACAGAAAATATAAGGACCATAACAGAGCAACGTATGGAGGGAGGTACACACGTGTCAATGTGCAAAAGTTAATTCTCACTTTGTTGTTGTTATTATTATTATTATTATCGGTAAGGATGCTGACGTATTATGCATAAGTTACGGCCAAGACTGAAAATTCTCAAAAATACAATCAAATATCAAACGGGAAATATGCTGTCGACGGGCGCCAGTTTTCACTACCGCCCGGCAGCGATATTTTGTCATATATAACTTAAAGCGTAAGAAATCTATAAAATCAGCTTTTACACACAAACACACACAAAAGTAGCAGAATATTTTTAAGCACTAACATACACAAAAAGAAGGTTTTCTCACTTTTTAGAAATTTTTTTTCATTTTTTTACTTTCATAATTTTTTTTTTTTTTGCATACATTCTTACATCGCTGCTTTTTGTGTTAGAGAAATTTCTGGAGAATTTCCCGAGCATCAAGCGGCTGCTGCAAAAACAACAAAACACAAAGAGGATGAAAGCATTGAACAAAAAGTGAAACACAAATCGGGAACCGAAGCAAAAAACAAACAAAAAATACAAAACAGCAACGAAATTTTAACAAAATGCTCTCCGGAGGATGACAACATAAAAGGATTTTATAACGTTGCCCTTTACAGTGGGGCGAAAAATAGCGATCATAAGAATTTCAGAAATTTCGTTATTTTTAATATGTTTCATTGACTCATGAATACCCTTAATCCTCCATATCTATGCCTTTTTAGTACACGTGAAAAAAGCGAAACTTCTTTGGCAATGTAAAGAAATGAATAGAGAGAAGTATTTCTAACTTTGTCCTAGAGCTTAAATCAAATATTTGCATATACACATAAACACAAAACAGAAACATCAAATATAATAGTTAAAAGAGAAGAAATGCTCATCACTGCATCTCTTTTTCGCATACAAACGAACCTATGTAACGAAATGTGACGAGTTGCAATTACGCAGGACAAAAACTTGTCAACCATTTTTTACCATGTTAGAAATGGAGTATGACTTTGAGTTATATACCATTAGAAAGGTATTTATGTTTAAATGTGCACAAAGTCAAAATTATTTTAATATGTTGGCTTTAAAGCAGGTAAAATTCAATATAATTTTTTCAATATTAGCAACAACAAAAAAAGCGGTCAAACAGAATTGGAAAATAGGATGGATCACACAAAGAAAGACAAAAGGCAAAGAGGCGGCTCTATGATATTTGTTTTGTTAAACAAAATTGAAATTTGTTTTTATGTGAAATGAATGGAATGTTAGGTTTTCATTTAACTACATTCTTAGTCATCTTACTTTTTACCATCTTGTTTTAACCAGCCACAACAAACTTTCGAGTATTCTTCTTATGATCTTTTAGTCCTAAGGCAAATTGCTGTATGAGTTGCATTTTCTAGTCCATTGAATCCGAGTAAAATAATTTAAATTAAAGAATTTTTGAGATGTAAACCGCTTAAGTAGTAAAAACATCTACAGAAGGTCTGTCATACCAAAAGTTCGCAATAAACAGTTGGAGCTTGAATGTTGTCACTTGATTTGTTTGACAATAACAGTTACTTGTGTCTGGAATCGTACTGCTAATGACTAAATCCGCGTTTTTGAGGCTGTGTTGACACCAAGACTTTTTTTTGCTGACCGAGCTGTTTTAATAGAAGGGCAATAATGTCGCCTGTGGGCATGGGTCCGGAGTGGGCACCCCCCCGAAACTTTTGACAGAAAACAAATACAGCTGTTCTGACAAAAGTTAAGCGCGTGTTATGACAGCACGAAGTTTTTCTGCATATACCGGAGCAAACAGACGCATTACCGGAGCAAACAGACGCATTTGCTTTGTGCTGGGAAGAAAACAATGCAATAGGGTCGGTTGTGAGCACCCCTCTTATTTTATTTAGTTCATGTGATTTAATTTTAGAAATTACGTCACATTACGTCATGAAATAGTGAAAGCTATCCAAAGCATGAAAAACAACAAGGCCGTCGGAATAGATCAAATAACAGCTGAGCTGCTAAAGGCATGCCCCATTACATCAGCTAAAATTCACCATCCTCTCCTCACCAAAATCTGGAGCGAAGAGCGTTTGCCAGAAGATTGGCTACATGGCATGTTAGTCAAACTACCAAAAAAAGGTGACCTAAGCGAGTGCCGAAACTATAGAGGCATTACCTTGCTCTCAGTACCATCAAAAGTATTGACGAAAGTGCTTCTGAACAGGGTAAACGAAAAACTTGATTCGGCCTTCGAAAGCAGCAAGCAGGATTCCGGCGAAACCGATCATGCATGGATCAAATCAACACCCTCAGAATAATTGTCGAACAATCATGCGAGTGGCGTGCTGCACTTCAACTTGTCTTCGTAGACTACAGCACTGAATCCGACAGTGTCTCCCGAGCAAACATCTGGGTTTCACTGCAACGAAGAGGTATTGCCGCAAAGGCCATAAACTTAGTACGTGCACAATATGAAGGCTTTAAATGCAGTGTGTTACACAAAGGGGATGTTGTCACCGACATTCACCACTAATTCAGGCGTACGGCAGGGGTGTCTACTATCACCATCACTCTTCCTTATCGTTCTGGATGATATCCTAGATAAAGCTCTTAATAAGGCCAAAAGGGGTATCCAATGGAACTTTACCGAACATCTGGAAGATCTCGACTACGCTGACGACATCTGCCTCTTATCGTCCAAGCATTCAGATATGCAAAGCAAAATTGAAGACCTTGTCTTGGAATCACAAAAGGCCGGCCTAAAAATCAACGTATCCAAGACTGAAAGCATGAAGCAAAACGCAAGCAATGACATAACGTTTAGAGCTGGCAGTGATGACATCGAAAACGTCGATAGCTTCACGTATTTAGGCAGCATTATCTCCATGGATGGTGGAGCAAAAGAGGATATCAACTCAAGAATAGCAAAAGCAAAAGGCGCGTTTGCTCAACTGAACAAAATATGGTCTTCTTCCGTTACATCCACCAAAACGAAAGTGCGCATTTTTGATTCGAATGTGAAATCGGTTTTGTTATATGGGTGCAAAACATGGCTTGTTACTGAACAACTAACGAACAAGCTGCAAGTATTCGTCAATAACTGCTTAAGGCGTATACTAAAGATTTGGTGGCCTCGCACTATAACAAATGCCGAGCTGCATCAAAAATGCAATTAGAGGGCTATAGCAAACGAGGTCAAGCTGCGCAAATGGGGACGGATTGGTCACACTCTCCGGAAACTACACAGCGAAGTTTGTCGCCAGGCTCTTGAATGGAATCCACAAGGCAGTAGAGCATGTGGTAGACCCAAAACCAACTAGAAAAGGTCGCTGGAAAAGGAAATCCAAGAATCGGGAAAGTCATGACAAGAGATCAAAGTCATCGCAAGGGATCGCGGCGAATGGAGATGTTTCATATGGGCCCAATGCTCCTCCTAGGAGTTAAAGGAGAATACATACAAACGTCTGGCATTGACCCCGAAGACAATCAAGTCTGGTTTCACAGAATTTGTGTGAGTCAACGTTTCCAAAATAAATTAATTTTGCTTTCTTCTCCATTTGATTGCATTTAACTTTATATATTCACATTTCCATTAGCCGATTTTCTAAGGGTGCCCACAACCAACCCAAAAAATTTTATTTTTTTTATTTTTTTTTTGTTAAAAATAATCACTTTACTATTTTTTTAATATAATGTTTCCAACTGACGAAAATAATTTTCTTTCTTCACCAGTAGTCAGCCTAAGTCTTTAGATTTCCATTGATACTTATATGTCTGCATAATATACATATGGTCAAAAGATATGAGTCGAAAACAAAATGGTGCCCACACCCAACACTATTCCCTTACTTTACTTTCAGAGTATCAGCCCAAAGTTCACAACCATAGTAGAGGATTTTTCTGCTGTGATTCTCCGATTTCAACAAGGACGTCGTTTAAGGTTATTTGGTTAATGCATATTATCTTTGGCCACAGTATATTGCTTTCGAGTCTAGTCTGGCAGATGTCTAGCAGAATTTGTCTTCCTGTCATTAATAGCAGCACTATCTATTCTGAGACGAGCCCAAACCAGTGAGACTTCATAATTGCATGTGTCCCTAGCATAACACTTGTCAACTCTCCTTGCGCCCACTTCCGAACAGTTATCAGGGAATTACAATGTTTATTACTTGTATATCCCGGTGTTCGTTGCTTCGCCATGTCTTGTATTGCATTGCATCGTCAATTTTTTCAAGGGATGTTCTCTGTCACAATGCATTTAACATATGTATCAAACCTCATCACATTGTACATACGTTAAATAATTTCAGAGATATGATGAATTAATTTTTTAGAGGGCGTGGCACCGCCCACTATTCTAACCTAAGGCATAGAATTTTTTGATACTAATAAGTTTTTAGAATTTTATTTAAATCGGTCAGTTAGTTTCAGGGGCCATAAGGAACAATTATCAAACAAAATCTGATTTTTATACAGTAGAGTTTTGTAAGGTGTCAAAAAAACCATTCGCCCACCTTGCCAAATTTTTCTACCAATATCTGATTATTGCCCACTGTGCAACTGGCCGCAGTATTACAAAAAACGTTGAAGAGTATGAGCCAGGCAGAGAGCAGCTTTTGGGTTAACGGGAGCATAGCGGCGGCTCATAAAGTGGGAAGCAGCAGTAGCGACTGCTTTCAGGAAGATAACAAAAAACCAAAAACAAAAACGGAACAAATGAGGAGTGTCAGAATAAAGAACGCGCAAGATGAAGAAGAAGCCGAATAACGTAAGCAAGGAAAATTTTACAAAACGTAAAGCATGAGAGGAATTTTCCTCGTAGGGAATTTTAGGGAAGCCAGGAAAAGAATTGCAAACAAAAAACGAAAAAACAGCAGCAACCGATGTGACGGCGAAGTTGATGACGAAACCGAATGAATTACGACGACGACGACGACGATGAGAATGACTAGAATAACACCAACAACAATAACGTTAAGCGTAAGACAAAACTTAGGCGCAATATATCATCGCTTGTTTAACGTTTTATAGGAAACGGAAACGGAAGTGAGACATTTTCAAGCATTTGCTAGCACTGGCAAAACGGAAATCGCACTTTGTGGGCGCGCACACACACACACGAACACAAATACTAACATACACAATGTGGTGGCTACAGAAGAAGCACAAATACCAGCGCAGCAAGCACACACAAGGAAGGATGCACAAAAAAAGTGTTTTTTTTTACTTTACAGGCGAGGCGAGGTTTTCGCCTTGTGATTTTTTATTTTTTATTTGAGCCTGTATGTGCATGTGTGTTACACCGTTACGCCCCGAAAACATAACAAACATTTTGTATTACAACAAATTTGTGCACACTTTATTTTAATTGTTTGCGTTGTAATACGCTAAAAACACGCACTCGTAATCCACGTTAATTACGTGTTTTATTTTATTGACGTTACATTTAAATTTCACCTTTGACATCGCATAACGTTACGTCAATTAGCATTTGACATTTGTTGTTGTGAAATTATGTTGATTTCTTTTTTTTTTGTATTTTTTGTATTTCTTTTATTTTGATTTCATTTTTGCACTGCACTTTTCTGTTTTATTTGTAAATATCAAAATAAAAAACGCAAGAAATGCACGCGTTACGCTGACGTTTTACTACGTCATCAAACAGTTTACGTTGAATGCTAAGTGCGCACTAAATCGCTGCCTCGTTAGTTTCTCACTTCGTTCCCTACTGCTGGTGCCTGCTGGTGCTGCTGCTGCAGCGAGAAAAATTCTACAACATTCGTTTTCCACATCGTCGTCGCTCTTTTCTTTCGTCGTTGTCGTCGTCGCTTCGTTGTTGCCTGCTCAGTCATCGGTTACGTCGTTTTTAGTGAAGAATTTCACCATAGTTTTCTGTTTTGTTTTTGCTTTTCTTGCTTTTTTTTTTGCATTACTGCTGGTACTATTCCTTTGGCGCGCCTCCACCGAACCTACCGCTAAAGACCATTCTGTCTTTGTGTGTGTGTGTTTGTGACACAGTAAACGTGTCATAAGCTGCGCTATTCCTCATCGTCGTAGTAGCCAGAATATCCCATTAGGAATGAAGAGATGACGTTTAAAAAACGTTCATGCAAAGAAATGTTTCCAATGAAATCATTACCAAGCGCAGATCAGTTTAGTGATAGCAAAATCTTGAGCCTTGGTAGTTTTTTAGGAACCAAGAATTACTATTCAAGATGGTAATCAGCCAAGGCTGTTATCGTCTTGGTCATTATTTTTAGTTCATAGAGATGTCTCTCAACATGAAATTTAGTATCTTCAGAAGCTAACTGCTTTGTAAAAATCAGGTTCAGAAATTTTGCATTAAGAACAAGACTGCTATGGTATTGTGCTTGGGTTGCTAATCACTAGATCACTAAAAATATTCCCAAGCGCAGATCAGATTCAGTTCAGAATTCATCAAGGGTGATATCAGATAACATTTTAGTGCTGTGAAGAAATTACAAAAATCTTTAATTCTCATAATAAGAAATATGAAAGACAGGACGGGAAACCTCTCAACATCTTCTGAAGATTAACTAAGTCGATGTGAAGATCATTTCTGTAAACTTTTGAGTCCCACCTGTGCCACATCATTTCAATAATTAAAACCTTTTTTTGTCGTAGAGACATAGTAAATGATAAGCTTCCAAAAGCAATTCTTAGCCAAAATTATGCGTCATCTACACTGTACAATATGAGATTAAAGACGTATGCTGAAGGATTCACTATATGGTAATCTAGTAAAGTTGGCAAAGAATGCTGACCTCAAGGGGTGTCGAAACTATAGAACAAGCGAATACCTTTAATCGGCCATTCAAAAGTAAGATGTTAACGAAAGCGACTGCGCATGGATCAAATTTAAAGGTCGTTTTCACAATATTCAGTTTAAATTTAACTTCCACATAAATGCAAATTTTGTATGAAATTTAATGTCAAAGTGCTAGGTAAAGTTTTAATTAGGGCTGTATTAACATATTGAAATCGTCGAACAAGAGTGAACTTCAGCAGTGTACCCGAGATGGAGTGTGGGTTTTACTGAAGGGTTTTAAATGCAGTATGTTGCACAACGGATTGTTATTAAAGACATATGTTCCTTTTGCTTCATTCTTAAGAACAACTAATTTCTCATAATTGAAAAAGAAGAATGCGTTGGAACCTTAACGAACAATAAAGAAAATTGCATATCTAAAGTGGACGGTCTTGTTATATGGGTGCTAAGGAGTGAGATCGAAAAAATCTTAACACACGATTTACCTAAATCGTCTTAAAATTATTAAAAATTTTCAAAAAAATCCAAATTGGTCTTACAAAAAATTGGCCAAAGAATTGAAGGTCTGCCGTCAAACTATTTCTAATGTTATTAAACAATTTTAGGAGAATTTGACCATCGATAGGAAACCTGGTTCAGGAAGAAAACAAAGACCACATGATATTGGGACAGCCAAGCAAATTGAAAGCATATTGAAAAGATCTCCAAACACATCTGCTAGAAAAGCTGCCCGGTTAGCCCAGTGCTCTGACTATTTGGTGCGAAAAGTTAAAGCCAATGCAGGTTTAAAAAACATACAAAGTCCAAAAAGTTCCAGACAGGATTGCTGCAAAAAATTTAGGCGCCAAAAGTAGGGTTCGGAAATTAAAATCGAATTTCATACAAAAATATTCATGTTGTATAATGGACGACGAAACGTATGTACTGGCAGATTTTACACAGCTTCCGGTCAAAATTTGTATGTTGCTGATGCTCGAGGAAATGTCGAAGAACAATTTAGAATACAAAAGCAGACAAAATTTCCTAAAAAATTTCTCGTATGGCAAGCTATATGCAGTTGCGGCAAAAGAAGCAAGTCATTTGTTACAATGGGCTCTATAAATACCGAAATATACATCAAAGAATGTTTGAAAAAAGGACTTCTTCCTTTTATGAGAGAACACAATATGTCCACATATTTTTTGGCCCGATTTGACATCATGTCACTACGGCAAGAAAGCTCTGGAGTGGTACCAAAGTAATAACATAGTTTTTGTACCAAGAGAGGCCAATCCTCCAAATTGTCCGGAGCTAAGGCCAGTGGAGAGATATTGGGCTCCTGTGAAAAGAAACTTAAAGAGCACAAAAAACGTGTCCCAAAATATCGAAGATTTTAAAAGGAGATGGGCAAACTGTTTCAAGAAGGTGTCTAAAACAACTATCAAATCTCTAATGGAAGGCTTACCAAAAAAGGTCCACGAGTTCATAAATAGTGGTTAGAACTATAAAAGTTATATTTTTCTGTAATTTGTGAAATATACGTATTATCAATTAAATAAAAAAAAAATCAAAACTCTAAGATCAACCGTTTAAAAATTATTGAATTTTACATATGTTAAGATTTTTTCGATCTCACTCCTTAGACGAGACTTACTTATTACCAACCAGATAAAGGACAAGTTGCAAGTGTCCGTCAACCAATTTTCAAAAAGTATACCAAGGTATGTATACGTAAAAAAGTAGTCGCAGTGAACAAAGAGTGTCGCGTCAAATACTACAGTAAAATCGAATATGATGGATGTAGTCGCCTTAGAATTTTTTGTCTTACATTTTCTCATCATAGGTTTTTTAGAATTTTGAATAGTTTTCAAAATGAGCTTATCAAAAGAAAATGCGCTAGATTTAATTGTGCGCAAGAAACACGATTTTCCACATTTGTCTCACAAAGACATTGCAGAAAGTATAAATATTGCAAAATCTACTGTAGCTTGCATACTTAAAAACTTTAATGAACGATTAACTGCGGAAAGAAAAGTTGGAAGTGTTCGAAAAAAAGGATTTCCCTCAGAAGAAAAAGCAAAAGAATTGTTACGGGCCTATGAAAAAAATACTGGACTCTCCATAAGAGAACTCAATATAAGGTGTTTTCTTACTTCTATTTTAACACATACAATAAAATCCACTTGGTCACTTATGTTTTGAGTTCCAACTGGGAGCATTCGCAAGCTTACAAACTCGACTAGCTATTTCAGAGTAGGTACTTTTTTTTTGTCCGACTGTCAGAGCATCGTCTCTTTTTGTCTGTGTGCATGGTTGCCAACGTGTCGTTAAACTTCAAATATGTATGAACTCTAAAGTATGCTTATGTTTGTTTGTTTGTTTGGTTATCGGCGCTTGTGTATCTTCACATACATTTTTTTGTTGTTCTTTTTGTGGAATCTCCACTTTTTCATTCAATGTTGACTCAAAATATTGCAACTAAATTTGAACTTTTGATGTTAAAAATTTAAAATTTTAATTAAAAGTTCAAGTTTACTTTTTTCACCCAACACATGCGACATTTCATTAAGTTACGGTCACAAAAGTGTTACAGAATGTTATAAGATTTTGTCGTTAATTTTATAGGGAATTCAATATAATAAAATATTGATTTCCTTTCTTTTGAATCTTACCTGCGATATGATAAAACAAGAGTAAATAAATGCCAGTAGAAATAACTTACCTGAAATGAGAAAAAATATAAATTTTATTAAAAATTTTTAATTGGTTAGGTACATGCAGGAATATATAGTAGATACATTTATGAGTTATTTGAATCAAAAAAGTCCATACGTAATATCATTAATTGTATGAGGTAGAGTTAAGAATTAATATCGGGGAAAATATAAAAATTTCTGGAAGAAAAGCGTTCTTTTCAAAATCATAGGATTCAATGGGGCCTATGAAGTCAAGCGGAAGAATTGGTTTATGCCGATGAACTGGTACCAGACCAAACTACTAGCGAGTGATCAAAATAGTTGCTGAACTTATCTTCAGTCCTACTGTCTCTAAGGAATTATATTACACACTCAGTTTTAGTTTGAAGAAAAATTCAACTTTTAATTGATTATGGCATAAGAATACTGTACAGGCGTCCGTTTCGCTAACGCTAATTTTTGATATTTATGTTCGATTTCCCATATTTTTCTTGTTGTAAATTCCAGTTTGTTTTATCGCTGGTATCTTTTAATTTACTTATTGTATGCAAGTCTTAATGAAAATGCAGCTTCATTAACCTCATTATTACAATGTACGCATACGAACATATTTTTTCTTCATTAAGACGCATGGAGAATTGCATACACAGAGAGAATATTTTGTTTTGTCGAAAATTACGAAATTTTACTATAAAAATTAATATTACATCATTAAAGAACCTTCTCTCACATTTCTGAACTATCAGTGAATATTATTCTCCTCGCTTTTTTACCAAGGGCTGCGGTTGGTCAGAACTTTCTCGATGGTTCTCGCAACTGCTTTATGAAATGAGTTGATTCTAGCAGTGTCAAACATTTCTGACGTTTCATACCTCACAAATAACAGCTGTTAGAATTGTCGAAAATTTTCTAAAGAAAATTTTTTCTGAAATTCTTTTTTTTTTATCAACGAAAATAATTATTTCTGTGTAGTTACATGCCTAGTCATAAGTACAAAGACCTTCTGTTTAGAACATGGACCTACACAAATGAAGCTGCATAAAATTTATATCGATAAGTAACATAAGTAGAAATAAAAAAAAGTAATGTAAAACATTGTAAAAAAGTAGAGATGTTCTAAGAGATGCTATGGAAAATCTATAATGTACGCCATATACATATCCACTTGTATGAGAACAGCGCCAACAACTCTAACGAGCGACAAGCGTACATAACTCTACTCTACAATAAGTGTACTATATGGTAAGACATTTTTTTTTTTTTTTTTTTTTCTTTTTCGCAAAGATTCATTATAATAATTTTTGCTGCTCACAACTTCCTGTTCCTACTGTGCAGCACAATCACTAGCGCACCGTGCCGCACCGAGCGCCGAGCACCGAGCAGCAACAAATGCGATGACGGCTACTTGTGCACGTTTTACATTGTGCCATTGCCAAAAGTGTTGCCAGATGATGGCGAAAATTTGTTAGAACTTTTTGAAGAATTACCCAAAACGGAAAAAAATCTTTTTCTTGTATTCTGTATCGTGTACGACGACTTGCTCCAACATTTCTTTAACTCCAGTGATCGTTTTCACGCAGCCCTCGGACGGTCACGTTTCGTTCGAGAGTTCACTGCTGCAATGCTTGACATCGTGATTTGCAAAGTGTCTGACTTATTCATTTCTATTTTCACCATCTGAATTTGTATGGAAATAGAATCCTGTCGGCATCTCATAAGCCATTTGTCATTCGAGATAGCACTGGGTCACCAAATCTATATATAGTATTAATACGCAAGACAAAAATGTTGTCCTACCTTTTTTACTATGTTAGAAATAAAGCACGACTTTGAATTATACACCATTAGAAGGGTATTTGTGTGTAAATTTGCACAAAGTTAGAATTATTTTAATATTTTGCCATTAAGCCAGGTAAGATTAAATGCAAATTTTTAATTATTAACAACTACAAAATACGTGGCCACACAGAGCTGAAAAGAGGATACAGCACAAAGAGAAAGACGAAAAGCATAACAGTGACTTCATGCTTTTTGTTTTGTTTATATTTCGCTTGAATTATACTAGGGATGATAGAAGAGCTTTTCTATTTCATACCAACTAGTAAAAAAAAGTACTAAAAGTTTCTAAAAAGTACTAAAATTATTTGATATATATGTACTTTGCCAACCCAAAAGGGAGTGTTGTTAGCTGCGTAGCCAAACTCTTATTCTTGATTAAGTTCAGCGACTAGTAATCAGATTGATCAAAAAAATCAGTATGCGTCATAATACTCCCGCTAAAACACCACCATTTATTGCCAGTCTTGCGACCCAGTGTCTGTGTACTACACTTACAACACAGAAGTCCCGCGTTCAATTCCAGATTTAGATATATGAATACATATTTCTTAGTTTGTACTTCTTTTTCAATTATACGTGTATTCATTTCGTCTCTTTAATTTTTTGGATATTTTTTCAAAACTATTGATTGATTGATAGAAAGTTCGCTATTTGGACAAAGCTCTGATAACACAGTGCGAAAAATTTTGAATGCGATCTCGCTAACTTTATTTATGGTCGCTGATTCCGAATCTGGCAATGGTTTTTTTTTTTTTTTCTTACAAGTCCGAGTAATTCTTACTATAAAATGGCGGCCACATTCCCCTACTTTCTGCTTCTCCTTTCGAAGCTAATCAGGTTTCAAAGATGGTTTCCCTAACATGTTAGCTTTTTAAACGATGGAAAGAGAAGAGGGCCGCATCTAAGGGAGATAATCATACCATCAAAATATTGCCTCAATAATGCTACTACTTCACTGGCACTTGCCATTTATGGTGGACAAAGAAATCTCTTAAGGGTGGAACACCGAATGTCTGTTCTCCATGTAATGAGTCTGTACCCACAGACTGCCAAAAGCGTCTGTGTTTTAAATGTTTTTATTCAAACCATTATATGTATGTATTCTCCTTTAACTCCTAGGAGGAGCATAGGGCCAAACCATTATATAATCAAGGCAAAATGTACTCTTTTATAGTAAAATTGTACTCAAAAACAATTATATTTGAACTAAGTAGTTTTAAGTCAAATGTTCCTTAAATAAAGCAATGCTGTAGTTCATGAAATTCTTTATTTACATAAATGGAGTGAAGGCTGTCTACCAAATGGAACATACCCTCATTTTATGGGTATCATTGACTTAATGTAAGGAAAATTTACTTAATATGAGTGAAAATTCCTAAAATTGAGCGTACTCTTTGTAGAAAAACAAAGGAAGTCATTTCCTTGATTTAAATATGCTTTCTTCAATACCGCTACTTAAAAGCTTAGAAAAATTAAGCAATTGATAGCATCTTACGTAGTAATTCTGTATTCGCGAGCAATTTATTTACTTTTTATACCCTACACCCAGGGTATATTCACTTGTCCTTCCGTTTGTAACATAGAGAAGGAGATATATAAAATATCTGAGCAAAATTGGATAAATTCGGACAAGAGGGTGTGGCATCTCCCATATAACCAAAATTTTCAAAACACTGCTGTGTAGGGTATGTAATATTTGGCCAGGCCAAAGGTAATACCCTTACTTGTTCTTATTTACAGCCATAAAAATTTAAATTTCTGTGTGAAATGAAAAAATAATTGGAAAAACCGCCCCCTATTTGAAACATTACTTTGAGAGTATCTAGAAAAAAAAATAAAAAATTTTGACCACTCTAAAAACAGCCAAAATCATCGTTTTTCCATAACTTCGGCGGGTGACGTCCAAACATTATATATCGTTGTAAAGGGAAGAGAAAATACAAATTTTCTGTTTTTAGAGTATTTCCTAGATATTCTCAAGGTATGCTTTCAAATAAGGTCGTTTTTTCAAAAATTTTTTGTTTGTGTGGAGACCGACCTAATGCACATTGTGTACGTATCCCCCTCCCCTTGTCCTTTCATAAGAAAATGTTAGAAAATGATGAACCTCCTACCCCTTAACATATTATTTTCCTGTTTTGTGTAACACATCTGGCAACACCAAATTCAAGAGCGAATATGCAACAACAAAAACTCTAGCGAGCATATAGACGTGAGAGAGAGAGAAAGAAATACAATCCCCAATGTAAGTAAGAAGCGCAATTTTAGAACTTTTCTTCTGCTCCTACTAAAACAGCAGCGCAGCAAAAAGGGAATGAAAAAAATGTTTTTCGCCATTGAGTAGAAATGCCGGAAAAAGATCTACAACGACAACAAAAAAAAAACAGCAAGTACAACAACAAATAAAACTACAGAGCAACACAACAAAAACACTTGGAAGCAACAAAGCAAGAAGAAGAAAAAAAGCGATTTTTCTTTTGTCAAAAAAAATCAAGTAAAATTGGGTGTGATTTATATGGCAGAAAAATGCGGAAAAAGGAAAAACTTAATAAGAAGGCAAAGAAAGAGAGAGATAGAAAAAATTGCAAAATAATATGCGTAATAAATAAAATTAAGTAAAATTTTTTATTAAGTATAAGGATAACGAAAATGAAGTGGAAATTCGAAATGGAAATGTAAAAGCGCAATAAAAATTGGAATTTATGAATAAATAAATAAATTGACCCCTAAAAATATGCAATGAAAATATACACAGCTAACACTGCATAAATCAGCAATGCTGTGAGAAGAGTATCACAAATAATATTGCATAGTTTTAGGCATATATTTTTCGAGTACGGAAGTCAACTGTTTTGCAGAGTTTTGTAAATATTTAGAGCACTGACGAGCACTGTATAAAAGGTAATTTGCGAGTATTTCCAGCTGCGCTTGCTTCAAAGTTTTCTAAAAGATTGTTAGACTGTGATTCTTTCGCACAACTATCTTTTGAATTGGAGTTTCGTACGACAAGGATAGATGATGAACATCTAATGCATCTTGGTAGTTGTTCGATTTAGAATATTCTAGGTAGATTTTAGTGGATATGTGCGAAAACATATGAACACCCTTGAGTCTTCTAGAAGGTTCTTCATTCGGTTACGAGTTTTGTATTATGTTGATGGATAATGAGTTGCCTATGTGATTCACATTAGAGCCTTTAAGAAGATTCTTCAATACTGATAAAAAGTTAACTAAATACTCCTTATAGAGTAGACAGACGACAGTTTAAATCCGGATTGTAGACGTAATAATGCGAGTGAAAATTTTACCCTGTCAGACCACAGCTTATGACATTTTCTGCATTAAGTAAACATAATGAATTGGCTCATTCCAGTAATAATCCACTTTGAACTATATTGCAGTGGATGCAGACTGTGTTGGGTATTATACCCAACAGAATTCGGACTGAGACTGTCAATGCCGGTTTTCGCTGTCGTGTGTCCATCCTATTAGTCTTCCTTATTCTCTCTTTTTTTTTAAGTCCTCTAGAAAATTACTGAAGAATGACAACTCGTTTTAGAATTTCCCAAATATTAAATGATGAATTTATTGATGTGGTGTGACAAGTCTAAATAACTTTTGGAGATTGTTCAATGATGTATCGCCAGCGTGACTCCGTTGAGATTCTTATAGGTTACTTTTAAATGATGAGTCACCAATGTAGCCCACCTGGCTATTGTTTGACGAGTATTCTAGATTTTATGATATTTCTAAATGAAAAATCCTTCGTGCAACTTGTCTAATAATTTTCGTTTGATGAAGAATAACTTCATCAACTCGCTTGAAAGCCTTTAAGAATATTCTTCGATGATTAACTATCCATGTGACTCAATTAATAGGCTGGGGAATAATCAATTAGTACCCTTGCGCTATAAAGTAATTTTAACTGGTTATATTCATTTCAGATGGTGTAATCGGAGCCACTTTGTCACTTCGAGGTATTCTGTAACTACTCATTCAGACTCTTACCTTCCCGTAGTACAAACTGGAAACCTGATCAACATGGATGAGGATGTGTTCTACAACTCACTTGAGATACCAAGTCAGAGTTAACGAGAGCGGATGCTATGGTAAAACCACATTGTCATATTCAATTTAAGGCCCGCCAAAGTCAACTTTTCACTAAGCGCTCGTTCTCCATATTAGGTGCAGACATGTGCACAATATGCACGGAATGCTAAAACTCTGCCATAGTGAACGGAAAAAGAAGGGTCTGTTTTCCATGATAGGGCAGAAAAAACCACAAACAAAGCCTAAACTTAAAGAGTCGAACTGCAGGAAAAGCTTTCATGCAGTGTATGCCAAATTCAATGATGAAACGTGTTACTCCAACTCAGAGTTGAACTGCGAAATTTGAAAAAACTTTTCACAGAGGACATAAAAGTCTTTCCGATTATTATAAAATACCCACCATTCAAAAGTTCTTCCATTTTACGAGATATACAGATGTAGGTGTAAAAATATTTTGCTGAAACTTAACATAACCTCAAAAAACAATCACCCAATTAAACCTTGGAAAACGTAATACTAACGTATGGAGAAATTCATCAATCAAAGAAGATATAACAATAGCCTTGTTTATTTTGACGCGTATATGCAATAGTGGTAATTTTCAAATTGAGATAATTTATGAACGGTGAGTACGATAAAAAGTACGGGGGTCTTTTCCATTGAGAACCACATGCTCCACAAATAATTTTAATCTTTTGTAAAAAAAAATAATTATTTGGAATTTATTTAAAAAAAGTGATTTTTTGCCGTTTATCGGCGCTTAACCAGTTTTTATAAAATAACTCCTAAAAGATAAATTTATTTAAAAATAAAATGAAAAGTTTTTGTAGAGAACGTGATTCTCCATAAAAAACTACCTTAGTGTTTTATTGTGCGACTCACTGTTCATGAGTTATGGCAATTTAAAAATATCCACAGTTGTATATACGAGTCAAAAGAAACACGGCTAATGGCAACGCTTTTGGAAATTTGTAAAATATTAGTCAATTGCGTTTTTTTTTTACTCCTTCATCTCTCTTAGCGTCATCAGAAAAGAAAATTCCACCTCAAGAAAAAATACACCACATCAAGCAACAGTAAAAGTAACTAGTAAGGGTGTAAATTTTGGCCTGGCCAAAAAATAAATACCCTACACTGCAGTATTTTGAAAATTTTGCTTATATGGGAGGTGCCACGCCCTCTTGTCCGAGTACACCCAGTTCTTGTTCAGAGCTTGCATTTATATTTTTTAGTGTCAGAGTGAAATTTAGTTGGATTATCTCAAAAAACTCTTTCAGTATAGCATTTTGAATCTTTTGCTTATATGGGAGGTGCCACGCCCCCTTGTTTTATTTCACCCAATTTTCGCTGAGAGCTTTCATTTATAATTTTTAGTGTCTGAGTCAAATTATGTTCGAATATCTCAAAAAACGCTTTCAGTATAGCGTTTTTAAGCTTTTGCTTGTATGGGAGGTGCCACGCCCTCTTGTCCGAATTCGCTCAGTTTTTTATCAGAGCTTGCGCTTACAATTCGTAGTATTTATTTGTATTGTGGTTGCATTGTCGTGAAAAATACTCCTAAAATTGCATTTTGAATATATTTTTTGTATGGGCGGTAGGCGTGTCCGTTGACCGATTTCGCTCATTTTCAATCCCCCGGGCTAACTTTGACGACGGAGGCAATGTACCAAATTTCATTGAATTATCTTGCTCAGTTTTCCCAAAAAGTGTATTTCAACACACAGCCAGCCACCCAGCCAGCCAGCCAGACAGACGGACATGGCTATATCGACTCAGGAGGTGACGCTGATCAAGAATATATATACTTTTCTATACCTGCCACGCCTCCTTCTCTGCGTTACAAACGGAAGGACAAAGTGAATATACCCTGGGTGTAGGGTATAAAAAGAAAAAACTCAACAAATCCACCTAAGGCGTGAGCTAAACTCATAGATAATTCAAATACACTAAATTAGGTTCTCACGCTAGTTGCTGCTCCCTATGCCAATGCTCTTCTCCAAGGCGGGCGGCGCTCTCTTTGTAATCGTATATTTTTTGCGCTCATTTTACACTCGCACTCATGCAAAAATCAAAACATTTCTTTGCATTTTGCCGGTATGGCGAACGAACATATGACGACGACGCTGTGTGTGAAAACTTGCCAAAGTATCGATTAGTGGTTGCTGCAACCTCCCAATCCTTCCTTCCTCCCTCCCAGACTAACCGACTAACTGACTGGCTGGCATGCTGTTGGCTTTAACATTGCCCAGCATATGTTTTGTGACATTTTTAATGTGCAAAATTTATTGCAGAGAGATAGAAAGATGGAGAGAGAGAGGAGAACGAGAGAAGGGCAAAGTAACTGAATCGATTTTGTTTTCTTGCGCTCACTGTTGCTTTATTCGTTTTTTCAATCCTTTGAATGCAATTTGACAGTAGGGTTGCCTCTGGTAATATTCGTAGGTTTTTCTTAAGGTCTGTCATGGTGAATTCGTTTCACATGTGATTACTTCCTACACAACAGTTTCGCGTACTTTTATGTTTCTTCTAAAGAGAGAACCGGCTAGAAATTGCATATACTCGTCAGCAACATCTCAAACTCCAGCCTATACCTTTTAAGTGCAACCGTACGAAAAGAGATCAAACCACGCAAATACGGGTAGATTGGACATACTCTACAGAAACCACATAACGAAGTTTGCCGCCAAAGTCTTGAGAAAAAACCACAAGTCAGAAGAAGGCGTGGCAGACCAAAGGTCAGTTCGAAAATGTCATCAAAAAAGAAAATCGAAGAATCGGAAAAGTTGTGGGGAGAAATCATATCATTTTGAAAGAAGTGAAGGCCATGGAACCAAAATAAGTTGACTAACTTTCGTTTTCATATGTTCGGGAAGAAAGCGATGAAGGAGCAAAATTTATCAAGTCACAATGCAGCATTCTGTAAAAATCGAAAAACTTATTTAATAACATAAAAAAATGAAGACGAATCATGAGACATTTTGACTCTTTGTTTTTAAAGGTTAACTAATTTGCCATGGACATCTTTTTACTCTCTCCTTCTTCCCTTCTAAAGGGCGTATTCTGTTCTTTTTGTTTTTTTTTTTTTTTTTTAATTTTTTAACAATGGACATCCGTAATGGCCTTGATTCCCTTCGTTTTCACTTTTTGTAAGATTTCATTCAATTACAGGCAGCAATGTCATTACTGTCATTTGTCCCTGAATCATTCTGCCGAGTTTCAAATGACACAAGCTACGTATTATTTTGGACAATGAGATCGGAAAAAATTTTAGCCAAAAACTGTACGAAATGTCGTTACTATGTCTGTCATTGTTGTTCCCTAAAAGTACAAAGCTGGCACTGTAGTTACATAAGTATGTACTACTTATTTCAATTAACGAAAAAAAAATATCGATATAGCTCAGAATGGATTTTGCAGAAAATTAGGTTTTCTGTTTATTTCGTCTTATGAGTTTAAGCCTAAAATAACTGAAAATGGTATATGTTTATTGAAATTTTGGATTAAGTTATCTTCAATTTCTGAGAAAATAGAGCAATTCTGTGGACGGACTTGCTGGCTGTCCCACAATGTCATTACTGTCTCATAAATTTTCATCATCGTTTGCTGTTTTTTAAGCTCAAAACATTTCAAAAATGTTATGGAGCAAGTCTGGGGCCTGATTCGGTGGAAAATATGTCACATACAATGTAGTTTTTTCTTGCTGATACCTGTCGGCTTGTATTTTGTCATCGCTGTCCCACAATGTCATTACTGTCACCTAAGTTTCATCATCTTTTGCTTGCTTACGAAATGAGAACATTTCACAGACGTGTTCGTGGAGGAAGTATTCACATAAGAATACTTTGACGAGTCAATTATAGTTTACTATGCTCTACATACACTACAAAAACGAAAATAAATAACTTTAACATTCCTCGATTGAAAGGAAAACCTCTACCATTTTCCAAGTCGGCCAAACGTCTTGGAGTCTTTCTTGATCCGAAGCTAAATTGGATATATAATATAACAAAAAATGGGGACTTCAACCAAGAATGAAACTATAGATATATAAAGCCGTAGTACGTCCATTCCTCACATACGGCTCTTTAGTTTGTTGACTAGTAAGGGGTATAATCAAACAAAACTAGAAAGAGTGCAGAGGACTGCTTGCATTAGTGTAACGGGAGCACTGAGATCATGCCCAACCGCAGCTCTCAGCATTCTTCTGCATCTGCTGCCTCCAGCCTCATTAATTAAAGCCACTGCTTCATGTAGTGCGATTAGGCTCAGAGAAGCCTAAGACTTATGGTCATAGCTCCATCCTTGATACTCTGCCAGTTGAACTTACTAGCTCCCGCACAGATTACATACTAAATTTCGAGAAAAACTTTGGTCTATTGTTTCCAGAAAGAAATCAATGGGAAGACAATACCCCCTGCCTAAGTTTTGCAATCACCATATACACTAATGGTTCGAAAATGGACTGTGGCGTGTGTGCGGGCGTATTTTCAAAAGACCTCAATCCTTTAGCTTGACTAATTCAGCTAGCGTTTTCAGGCGGAAGTTAACGCCAATCTCAAAGCCTGCATGCTAGTAGAGACCACTTATCTCAGCTTTAGACAAGTGGCGATCTACTCTAACAGCCAGGCCGCTATTAAGGCTCTGAACTCTGTAACAATAAACTCAAAACTAATTGAGGAATGCAGAAAAAATGTAATCGAACTAAGGCGTCAATCTGAACATACTCACGTTTGGGTTCCAGATCACAAGAACATTGGAGGTAACGAATATATTCTGAGTGTGCATACATTCGGATAGGTCAGGTGAAGAAAAGGATTTTCTCGCATTTTCTCACCGAGTCGAATGTCAGATTACGTTTGATTTTTTTTTGGAATTTTTTTAAGCTTTTTTTTTTGTTTTTGAATAATTTTTGAAAATTTTTTTTTTCTCAAAAATTTTTTTCAAAAATTATTCAAAAAAAAAATTGTTTTTAACTTTCCAAAAAATTCCAAAAAAATTCACACGTATTTCTTGAACGATTCTAAGCATTTTGTGCCTTGTACACTTTTCTCGTAAGATGTCTTCCTCTTGAGTAAACAAAGAGTTTTGCCTACCGCGGGCGTTCAAAAGCCAAAAACTCCCATCTAGATACTGAATCCCATCTTGAGTCATACATGATTTTAAAGCTAATAAATTATGAATTAATTTAAAGTCCTTTTAAAAAAAATTTAAGGGTGTTTTTTAAAAAGAAATTCAAAAGTATTTTTAAGTTTAAAAAATTTTCGTGAAAAAATTTTTTTTTCACCAATGAATATTTTTTTAAAAAAGAAGATTTAAAAATGAATGGGATTCGTAAGCTCCTTAGCTATCCAAAAAAACCAATATCTCGAAAAATAATTTTTAGTTCTTAACTGATTTTGCATTTGGGCGACTCAATTTAGAGTTGGATGTTTTGAGCGCAACAATTCAACTTAAGAGGTGTTCGCAAAACTAATGTCATAATGTTAATGTACCATAATTACTTGAAATTACGTCAAATGTCATTGTGCTTTGAGATAAATATTGATGATAGGCAGAGCAATAGTTGGCAATAAGCCAATCAATTGGAGCCAAATGTTTTGTAAGCAACAATTACAGATGCCCTACTCAGAAGGTGGCCATTTGACCGATATCTTTTTTTTAATCCAATAATATCAATCCTACAACTTTAAATAAGCTTTCCAAAGAAACAAAGCTCCATTTTTTGCATTTTTCAGAAAATTAACAAAATGTAATTAAAATTAATTTTTATGTGAACTTAAAGCCAAGGTCAAATGTGTGTCATTAGTGCGAGTGCAATTTCCTTTTCATGATATCGTCGTCGTCGTCCATAATGAATGAGAGTGATTTGTTCACTTATGGGTATCATAAATAAAAATTCTCCCCTTCACAATGAATCTATAATTATTATGTACCCAACAACAACAATTACAACAACAACAACAACTTCATGCAAGACGGTGCCAACATGTCTGACCTTGGCCTCCATTGTTTACTTTATTTAAAACAAAATAAAATAAAAACAACAAAAATCGCACAGTGTATTTTCTTAACAAGTTTTATTTTTATTTTGTATTTTGTATTTTTTGTATTTTTTAGACTCCTCGCGTTTCTTTTGCACAAAATATCAGATTTCATTTTCTTGTCTTTTTTTTGCATTTTTTATTAAATATGCGTTGTATATTTTTAGGGTGTTAATATGACGCGTGTTCCAGAAGTTTTACGTTTCATCATTGTGTGTCCACCCCAATGTCTGTTCGTCTGTTCGACTATCTGTCTGCAGTGGTGTTTCATTATTTTTGAAGTCATTAAATTTATGGTAATAAACTTCGCACACTCTCGCACTCTGCACTTCATCATTTATTATTTGCGCCCTTCAACGCCACAGCCACTGCTCCAACAACTTTACGCTTTTGCACGTCATACGGAATTGACTGCTACATGCAATGGCAACAGCAACGGCAATGAAAGAAGTCAGTCCACCAGCGTTGTTGCTGGTGTTGGTTGGTGTTGGCTACTTTATCATTAACCAAGCATTTCATGACATTGCGTGAAGTTGGTTGGTTTCATTGTTTTTCATTTTATTATTCGCTAGGGGTTATATGGTATATTTTGTCCTACTGTTCGCATTACACACAACTGGTGAAAATTAAAAAAAACAAAATCTCACGTAAGCCATTTTATATTGCAGGTCATGGCGATTTAGAATTCCTTTCAACAGATAAATGGCAGCCACAATTTTTGATGTGTCAAAATTTTAACAGCTGAGGTATTAAAGAAAATGTGTGAATTTTCAAAATATTTCGTCTTTTGACACATTTTCGACCCTGGCAACATTTCTCAATTTCGGCAACATTTTTACATTTTTGCTACATTTTTTACCCTTGCAATATTTTTTAATTTTGGCAAAATTTTTCTGCAACATTATTTTACTTCTAATTTTTTAATTTGGCTTCTTCTGCAACATATTCAATTTTAGCAACATTTTTAACGTCTGCAACATTATTTGATTTTTCGACTTCGTAGCATTTTACAATTTTTTGACATTCAAAATTTGGCACTTTTTTTCTGCAACATTATATCTTTTTAAAATGTTTTTTGTCTTTTGCAATATTCTTTTCTTTTAATTTTTTAATTTGGCAACATTTGGCTTCTTCTGCAACATATTTTGATTTTTAAAATTTTTTTTGTCTTTTACAACACAATTGCCAATCTTTGCAACGTTTTCAATTTTGGCAACATTTGTAACGTCTGCAACATTATTTGATTTTTGCAACATTTTTCGACTTTCGCAGCATTTTACAATTTTATAACATTCAAAATTTGACACTTTTTGGCGGTTGCAACATTTTTTGATTTTTGCAACATTTTTCAATTTTGGCAAAATTTTTCCACTTCTTTTTAAAATGTTTTTTTGTCTCTTGCAACATTCGTTTACTTTTGATTTTTTAATTTGGTAACATTTGGCAACTTCTGCAACATTTTTTTATTTTTATTAATTTTTTGTCTTTTACAACACAATTAACGACCTTTGCATAATTTTTCAATTTTGGCAACATTTTTCCACTTCTGCAACATTATTTGATTTTTGCATTATATAAAATTTTTTTAATATTCGAAATTTGCAACTTTTCGGCGTTTGCAACATGTTTGACCTGTGCAACATTTTTCAAATATGGCAACAGTCTTCCGCTTCTGCAACATTTTTTGAATTTATAAAATTTTTTTCTTTAATTTTGCTTCCGCAACTTTTTTAAATTCTGCAAATTTTTGAATTTTAAAATTTTTTTTTTTTTGTCTTTTTTGTCACAGAATTATCGAGTTTTGAAACATTTTTTCAACTTCGCAACATTTTTCAAATTCGCCAACAATTTGCCACATCTGCAATATTTTTAACTTTGCAACATAGACATATCTGTTTTTACGACATTTTTTGATGATTGCAGCATTTTTCGACTTCTTAAAGATTTTATGACTTCTGCAACATTTTTTGGTCTCTTGCAACAAATTTTACTATTGCAACATTTTTGAAATTCTTCAACATTTTTTGACAATTCTAAAAACTTCTGACTATTGCAAATGATCTTTATTTCTGCGACACTTTTATACCTCTGCAACATTTCCCTCTTTCTGCAGTATTTTTTGAAATTTGCACATATTTCAATTTATTTAATATTCTCTACTTCTGTAACACTTTTTGACTTTTGCAACATCTTTCTACTCCTGCAAAATTTCTTCTACAACATTTTTTGACAATTGCAACATTTTTCAACTTTTTTGGCTTTTGCAATAGATTTTAATTTCTGTAACACTTTTTGACTTCTGCAACATTTCTTTATTTCTACAACATTTTCTGACAGCTACACATTTTTTAACTTTTAAACATTTTTTGACTTCTACATAAGATTTTTGCTTCTGCAACACTTTTTGGCTTTTGGAACAATTTTCTACTTCTGCGAAATTTCTTTACCTCTACAACATTTTTTGATCATTCTACATTTTTTATCTTTTTTTAAACATTTTTTGGGTTTTGCAACAAATTTTTACCTCTTCAACATTTTTCTATTCCTGCAACATTTATGTTCTTCTACGACATATTATGACAATTTCAGATTTTACAACTTTTTAAAAATTTTTTCACATTATTTCTGCAACAGTTTTCTTCCCGTGCAACATTTATTGGCAATTGCAACATTTTTTTAGAAATATCTTTAGACTTTTGCAACAGATTTTTATATTTGTAACATCTTTTTACTTCTGCAACATTTTTTTACTTCTGAAACATTTCTCTACTTATGCAACATATTATGGCAATTCCACATTTCTAACAACTTTTTAAACATTTTTTGACATTATTTCTACAACATTTTTCATCCTGCGCAACATTTATTGGCAATCGCAACATTTTTCAACTTTCTAAAAATTTTTGCACTTTCGCAACATTTCTTTACTTCAGCAACATTTTCTGACAGTTACACATTTTTTAGCTTTTAAACATTTTTTGACTTTTACATAAGATTTTTGCTTCTGCATCAATTTTTGGCCATTGAAACAATTTTTTACTACTGCAAAATTTCTTTACCTCTGAAACATTTATTGATCATTCCACATTTTTCATCTTTTTTAAGCATTTTTTGGGTTTTGCAACAAATTTTAGCTTCTGCAACATTTTTTTATTTTTGCAACATTTATGGTTCTTCTGCAACATATTATGACAATTCCACATTTTACAACTTTTTGAACATTTTTTAACATTATTTCTGCAACAGTTTTCTTTCCGTAGCAATCGCAACATTTTTTCAACTTGTAAACATTTTTGGACTTTTGCAACTAATTTTTACTTCTGCAACATCTTTACTTCTGCAAAATTTTTTTACTTCTGCAACATTTTAACAACTTTTTTGGCATTACTTCTGCAACAGTTTTCTTCCCGTGCAACATTTATTGGCAATCGCAACATTTTTCAATTTTGTAAACATTTTTGGACTTTTGCAACATTTATTTACCTCATTTTTATCTTCTTTATTTTCTAACTTTATATAATTTAACTGATATTTCACAAATAACTCGCAAAGCCTTAACCTTACTTTTTGGAAGTCCACTGGTAGTTTAAGGGTTAAGAGTACACCAAGGCCGCCGTGAACATTTCAACGCAGGCAATTTTCATTTTTGTAATATTTTTCCTTTATTGTTTTAAGTGGTCTGCGTGTATTAATTTACAGACAAAAAAAGGATATTTTATGATGTTGTTGATACACACAACGACAATGACGACAATGATGATGTTGATGATGATAATATGGTGTTCCAGTGGTTATCGCCAGCACACGCACATATCAACTTTTAACAATACATGTACAATGTATACTTAATTATGCGTGTGTGTGTGTGTGTGCTTTATGATTGTGGCTTACGTGGCTTGTCATTTGGACTTAAATGTTTGACATTGTTGTTGTCGTCGATGTTGATGTTGTTGTTGTTGTACTACGAAAACAATTTATACAATTGTTATTTTATGATTTTATTACTCATACGAGTACGACTTGAGGCACGCACATGCACGTAAGCAAAACACAACAAAAAAAACAACAAACACAGACACAAAATAATGTTGATAATAATAACATATGTTTCATATGTTTGTATTATTACTCGATTACTCGAACGGTATTATGTACAAAAGTTAAATAAAACCCCCATAAAGTGTTAACATATGTTTATTGTATTTTATTTTATAATGTTGGCAACACTGTTTTAAATGCGTGTACAGTGCAAATGTGTTGTGATTAAATTAAACGCAGTTTAATTTCATAAAGAGTTTCATTAAATATGTTTTTCTTTTTTTTTGTTTTGTGTAGTGAATTTGTCATGGCAGCTTAATGAGCTTAACACTGAGAGAATAATAGAATCAGAAAATTAACGAAGCTTACAGCCACATACACGCATACACGCTGCTTTTAATGGATTAATCTCCACGCAGCCTTAAGGTATGCAATAGAATTTATTAAATCAAAAATAAAGAAACTGGCTGTGCGTTAACATTGACTCATGTGAATTCGGCTCCGTAATTTTCGAAAACCGAAAATTTTTTAAGAGTTCTGGGTCCTTTGGGTATAGTTCTGGAGTTCTTTCACAAAATTCGAAATAATTTTGTGCAATTGGACCAAAAATGGGAGGTGTACCGTTTTTTGCTCAGCGCCGTGTTTTTCACCTAGATAACATTTCTGAGCTCACAAGAAAGAGATCTGGAGTTCTTTAATTTTTTATAATTTTTTTTTTTTTTTTATGGAAAAAAATTTTCAGAAAAAAGAGACCAAAAAATGTTGCAGAAGTCATAAAATCTTTAAGAACTGAAAAATGCTGCAATCATCAAAAAGTGTCGCAAAAACAGATATGTGTATGTTGCAAAGGTAAAAATATTGCAGATGTGGCAAATTGTTGCCGAATTCCAAAAATGTTGCGAAGTTGAAAAAATGTTTCAAAACTCGATAGTTCTGTGACAAAAAAGACAAAAAAAAAATTTTTAAATTCAAAAAATTTGCAAAATTTAAAAAAGTTGCGGAAGCAAAATTAAAGAAAAAAAAATTTGCAAATTCAAGAAATGTTGCAGAAGCGGAAGAATGTTACCAAATTTGAAAAATGTTGCAAAGATCATAAAATGTTGCAAACGCCAAAAAGTTGCAAATTTCGAATATTAAAAAAATTTAAAATGTTGCAAAAATCAAAAAATGTTGCAGAAGTGGAAAAATGTTGCCAAAATTGGAAAATAGTGCAAAGGTCGTTAATTGTGTTGCAAAAGACAAAAATTTTCAAAAAATAACAAAATGTTGCAGAAATTGCCATATGTTACGAAATTAAAAAATCAAAAGTAAAGGAACAACAAAAAAAATTGAAAAAAAGACATAATGTTGCAGAAGCGGAAGAATGTTGCCAAAATTGAAAAATATTGCAAAGATCAAAAAATGTTGCAACCGACAAAAAGTGCCAAATTTTGAATGTAAAATGCTGTGAAAGTCGAAAAATGTTGCAAAAATCAAATAATGTTTCAGAAATGGAAAAATGTTGCCAAAATTGAAAATGTTGCAAATATTGGCAATTGTGTTGTAAAAGATAACAAATTTAAAAATTCAAAACATGTTGCAGAAGAAGCCAAATGTTGCCAAAATTAAAAGAATGTTGCAAAAGGCGAAAAACATTTTAAAAAGACATAATATTGCAGAAGTGGTAAAATTTTGCCAAAATTGAAAAATGTTGCAACCGCCAAATTTTTAATGTTAAAAAATTGTAAAATGTTGCGAATGTCGAAAAACGTAGCAAAAATCAAATAATGTTGCAAAAATCAAACAATGTTGCGGAAGAAGAAAATGTGGCCAAAATTGAAAACGTCGCAAAGATTGGCAATTGTGTTGTAAAAGACAAAAAAATTTTAAAAATCAAAAAATGTTGCAGAAGAAGCCTAATGTTGCCAAATTAAAAAATTAAAAGTAAGAGAATATTGCAAAAGACAAAAAACATTTTAAAAAGATATAATGTTGCAGAAGTGGAAAAATGTTGCCAAAAATGGAAAAAAGCTGCACAGATCGAAAAAGTTGCAACCCCCAAAAAGTGTCAAATTTTTAATGTCAAAAAATTGTAAAATGCTGCGAAGGTCGAAAAATGTTGCAAAAATCAAATAATATTGCAAAAGTTGAAAAATGTTGCCAAAATTGAAAATGTTGCAAAGGTTGGCAATTGTGTTGCAAAAGACAAAAAAATTTAAAAAATCAAAATATATTGCAGAAGAAGCCAAATGTTGCCATAAAAACTTCAGAACTCTTTCCTGTGGGCTCAAAAATGTTATCGAAACACATGTACGTGAAAAACACGGCGCTGACCAAAAAACGGTACACCTCAATTTTTTGGTCGAATTTCACAGAATTGTTTCGAATTTTATGAAAAAACTCCAGAACTATTCCCAACGTACTCAGAACTCTAAGAAAATTTTCCGTTTTCGAAAATTACGGAGCCAACGTCGCGTGAGTTAATCATTCACTGTGGGTAAAACATTTCGTTATAAAAAGTTTTTCTTTCGAATTTGTAAGTAAAAAAGATTGGTGAAGAATTTGGTGTGCTTAAAAATTGCTACAAACATGCAGAAGTTGTTAAAATTTTAAATTGTTCATAAAAAATTTGTATTTTTAATGCAAAAAAAAAATGCATTACAATAACAAAAAGTGTATACTCTTTCAAAGAGATCAGTGTAATGAAATGCTTATGCTATTTTTTGACGTTTGACTTTTGTGTGCAAGGTCCGACACGCAAGTATAAAATAAGTTTGCGATAGAACTTCAAAATTAAAAAAATCATGCAAAAATTGGCTTAATTCCCCCCAAACAAACAAATTTCATTCGCACAATAAAATCTTTAAATGCCCCGCTAAATAGTCAAAAGCAATGCCTGTGCATTAAGTGATAATAGCTAAAGTTATCCGATAGATATATAAAGCATATAATGCCAAAAAGCAGCTGCGGGCTTTTTTTATTTTATACTTTAGCTAAGCAACAACAACAATAACATCAAACCGCTTACTAAAGATACAAAAAAAAAAAACAAGCAAATAATGAAAAACAAACAAAAGCAAAAGTTAAAGAAAAAACAAAACATCTGAAACAAAAAAGTTTTTCATACCACCCCAAACCAAACCGCATAAAATTCAACATTCGACTCTGTTAAAAAGTCGAAAATCCGCCTGAGAATATCAACATTACGCAAAGGCATTTAGCTATCGAGGATAATACCCTACAGGCAGAAGGTAAATTCTGCGAAAACTTGTATAAGCCACAGGACACAACAACCAACAGCAGTAAAAATACAAAAAGGAAAAAAAATGGCGAGAAATCGCAAGGAAATAATAAAACATTAAAAATAAAGGAAAAAACCAGAGCACCATTTGAAAATAACAAAAAAAAATTGTTTTTTTGGGAAATTTCATGCGTAACTCAGGTTTCTGAAAGGATGTCGATTCGGGAATAATTAACTGAATGCTGTATCAAGAGTTGATAACACTGTGCAACACGAAAATTTGAATGAGATCTCAACAACTTTTTTTGGTTTATTTGCGGGTGTGTCATCCGAATCTGGCAACCGTTTTTCTCTATTAGGCTTAAGATCCGAGTAAGCATTGCTTTAAAGTCCAGAAATAGCTTTTTTGAGGCATATGGCACTTATCAAGTCAGTATTGCAGTTCACTTTTGTCAATGTCTTCTTCTTTAAGCCATACCTTTTAACTTTTCCAATTGGCTCATAACTATTCGAGATATCTTTTTTCCATTGTAATAAATATATCGGAACTCTTGGGATATATTCAGTGCAATGGATGATATCACGGAAAGTAAAAATTCAATTGGAAAAGTAAAAAGTTAAAGTTTAATGAGGAAGATTATGGTTATCCGATGCCGTTGATACAGTAAAAATTTTAGTTTAATTTAAAAACCAAAAAGCATTTATATGAAACAATGCCAAAAAAGTATTAATTTTAAACTATTTTGGAATAAATTTCAAACTTTTTTGGAAAAAGGAATCAAAAGTAAGAAAAGTAAGCTATCATTTTTTAGTGTGTGAGAGATGCCATGCGTCTGAAAATAACGTTTTATGCACTTTCAATCAAGGATTACTCAGACCACAGACCTGAAAGAGAAAACAGTTGCCAGATTCAGAAAGTTATCAAGAACTCATTGAAAATTTTATTCCTAAATTTGCTGCACTGTGTTAATTTACATACAAAAACACAGCTCTTCATATTCTACAAAAATATAACTCCTTCATTTTTTTTTTTTTTTTTTGCATTTTAAACTGTTAAGAACGACAGTTAGTCAACTCTACAATCTGCTTCCATTCTCAATTCATGGATTTACTTCAAGAAAGAACTTTTTTTAGTGGCTTTAGTTCTACCATGTCCTCCACTGTTCAACGAATTCCATTTGCATAGTTTAATCTCGATTGCTACAGAGCATCTAGTTTGTCAATAAGTTCTTAAAGTGTATACGGAAGGCAGCCGGTCTTGTCGTTGGAGGTACGCTATTCCCACACAAAAAATGCCATAAAGCTACTTGGGTGTCTCCAGACAACATCACTGAAAACCAAATCGACCACTTCTGCATTAGCAGAAAATAGAGAGAGAGTCTTCTGGACGTACGAGTAAAGACGGCCGCTGACATAGGCTCCGACCACCTTCTTCTCGTCGCGGTCATTTGACTAAAACTTGCCGCTAATAAACGTCCCAGCGAACAATCTGTAGCAAAAAAATTCGACGTGCTTAAGCTTAAGAACGACGAGATACGCAGATCTTTCGTTGAAGAACTTAAAACAGCTCCGTTTGATTGTGGTGGAAGTATTGAAACATCATGGAAGGCAGTTAAGACGGCGTTCTTAAACTCCAGTGAAAAAATACTTGGGTTTCGACCCTCGAACAAGAAGCACTGGATGAGCGAGGAAACGTGGGGTCTTGTTGAAAAAAGAAGAAGCGCGAAAAAACTGAGAGACGACGCTAAAACTAGAGCGCAAAAGAACGTCGCCGAAAAGGTCTTTAACTCTCTCAATAAAGAAGTCAGGCGATCGTGCAGATAAGATAAAAGAAGAATGCATAACGACCTCGCGAGCGAAGCCGAAAGCGCTGCAAATGCTCAAAATCTCATGTAGCTTTACGATATCACCCGTAGATTATCAGGCAGAAAACTCCAACAGAGCCGTCCTATCAAAGACAAAAATTGAAATTTGCGGACTACCAACTAAAGAGATGGAAAGACTATTTTTGTGATATACTAAATCCCATGTCTAACACATCCTCGCAACCAGAATCACCAACTACAACTGCCGCAGTGACTCACAGTAGTAGTCGAATACAAACACAGCCGCCTGTAATCGATGAAATAGTGAAAGCTATCCAAAGCATGAAAAACAACAAGGCCGCCGGTATAGATCAAATAACTGCTGAACTGCTAAAGGCATGTCCCATAACATCAGCTAAAATTCTCCATCCTCTGCTCACCAAAATCTAGAGCGAAGAGCGTTTGCCAGAAGATTGGCTACATGGCATGTTAGTCAAATTGCCGAAAAAAGGTGACCTAAGCGAATGCCGAAACTATAGAGGCATTACCTTGCTCTCAGTACCATCAAAAGTATTGACGAAAGTGCTTCTGAACAGGGTAAATGAAAAACTTGATTCGGCCATTCGAAAACAGCAAGCAGGATTCCGGCGAAACCGATCATGCGTGGATCACTTCACGTATTTAGGCAGCATTATTTCCATGGAGGGTGGAGTAAAAGAGGATATCAACTCAAGAATAGCAAAAGCAAAAGGCGCGTTTGCTCAACTGAACAAAATATGGTCTTCATAGGTTATATCCACTTAAACGAGAGTGCGCATTTTTGATTCGAATGTGAAATCGGTTTTGTTATATGGGTGCAAAACATGGCTTGTTACTGAACAACTAACAAACAAGCTGCAAGTATTCATCAACAAATGCTTAAGGCGTATACTAAAGATTTGGTGGCCTCGCACTATATCAAATGCCGAGCTACATCAAAAATGCAATCAGAGGGCTATAACAAACGAGGTCAAGCTGCGCAAATGGAGATGGATTGGTCACACTGTACGGAAACCACACAGCAAAGTTTGTCGCCAGGCTCTTGAGTGGAATCCACAAGGCAGTGGAGGACGTGGTAGACCCAAAATTAACTGGAGAAGGTTGCTGGAAAAGGAAATCTAAGAATCGGGAAAGTCGTGGCAAGAGATCAAAGTCATCGCAAGGGATCGTGACGAATGGAGATGTTTCATATTGGCCCTATGCTCCTCCTAGGAGTTAAAGGAGAATACATACATACATACATACATACATACTGAAGGTTTGGGTGCTCTCTTACCATCTTAAAAACCGAATTACATCTTAAATGTAATCATCCAAGCAAATGTGATAATTTTGAAGATAGATAAAAGTCAACGCTTTAAGTATTTGTTCCTATATGTTTACTGATTGTTTTGTGCATCAAAAGACTAAGTCTTATAGCACTAATGTGATAATTAAATTAAATAAAAAAAGAAAAAAGACATTACATCATGTTTTTCCCTGGTTATTTAAGACGATTTTGTTGGTTTATACTTAGTTGAGTATAAATCAATATAGTTTGCAATATAAAGCTTTACAATGAGATATATAATCAAATTATTATCTCTCACCACCGCAAACGTCGACCTTAACCTAATATGCAACTAATTGCTACATGCAAATTAGAAATTCGTGGAGAGAGTTAGAAGTCATCGCAAAAGAACGCAGTACAGCCGGTTTTCACTTACTTGGTTTAGGCGATTGTGTTGGCTTTTCGAAATATGTATGAGAAATGACAGTTGATTTCAAATAAACAAAAAAGATAACCAAATTAATGTTAGCATGGCAACACTGAACGAACGTTTCGAAGCCAAACAAACTGTCTGAACAAAAACCAAGCAACATAAACTGATGAGCTTTGGTTTTACTTATTTTGGTTTGGTTAACAAGACATTAGATGGAGACGTTACGTTTTGGACCTATGCTCACCTAAAAAGTTACAGCGATCAATTTCTGTTTAGCATGGAATTGCCCCTTACAATGAAAAGTACTAATAATATTGTAGAAATGTGCAACGCCATCTTTGTGTGAAATTGAAAATGTGGTGCTTAGCTCTAAATGTTCTTTATTTTTGGCATTTTTTCGTTTTAACGCCATTTCTTTCTCTCCTTTCAACTGCTTTGTTTTGGTATTCTTTTGTTTTTGATTTTTTTCGTGTTTTTTTTTTTCAATTCACATATTAAATTTATTTTTTTTCATTATTTCTACTTTCTTTTATATTCATTGCTGGTTTTTTTCCTTTCACTGCGAGTAGTTTTTACCTAATTTTTTAGTTTTCTACATCTCACACACCACCCCAATAAGCAGGAGTCATCCCTCCACTGAGGACCCCAACAAAGTGGGGTAAATTTTATACATTTTATATGAAAGTAAATGATTTTTGCTTTGCAACGCGACGCTGCCGCGCGCTGTTTGCTATGCAGCGCATTTATTCACCAACCTCTATTGATGTCATTTACCTCGGTGTTGGTGTGATGATATCAGTGTGCTTGTGTGTCTATGTGTTGCTATATATACGTATATATTTGTGTGCATAAAAAGCAAAAATGCCAAGTATTGAGGACATCAAAAATGAGGGAACAATATTTTTTTACTTTGTTTGCTTTGCGCTCGAAAGTATGCAAAGGTATACGAACAGTATATATTTTACAATGGCAGCAGTAGCAGTATTAGTAGTGGTAGTAGTAGCAGTAGTGGTGTTGGTATAATGGTGTTCGATTTAGCAAGGCAAGCGCAAGGCACCCCCTACCCTACATTCATAATGTGTGTGCACAATTGAAAAGGCGCTAGTTTGGGTGGGCGCGGTAGGCGCTTGTCAGTTGGACCACTTAGGCAGACTTTGTGATGATGAAAAATTCTTAAGATGTAAAGTATATTTTCAACAGTACATACTTACAAATATATATGTACTGTATGTATGTATGTATATCGACAGTTTTGTTGCCGTTGCATACTTTAGGGCGCCGTTGAAAAAAAAAATTGATTTAATTTTATTTTATAGCAATCATCGAGTGATAATAAAGGTGAATAGCTGGATAGAATGCACACAAAATTGATTTTCCCTTTTGGGATATTGATTTCTTTCTTATTTTTTTGTTGAATTTTCTGAGAGCACACTGAATTTTAATGAAAAGTTTTTTATTTAAAATTCAATAAATTGTATTGACTTTTCTTTTGATTTATTTGTACAAACAAATGATTTGTAATTGAAGAGATGCACAGGAGCTAATTTGGGTCAATCGACCATTTGACCGTCGAACTAACTATGATCAAAGAGTTTAGAACAAAAGAGATATACTTAGTAGCGCACAAAATCAAACAGAATGTCTTTTGTAATGAAAAAGAGATCACGAATAGAAGAGAACAAAAGTAATGTCATGATGTGAATTGGTTATCGTTTACTCAAATGTGTAAAATAAATCACAATTATGTTGAAAAAATGTTAACGATTAAATGACTACCCTGCAGGATCACGGACTATTCCAAAACAAGTTTGTAAGCTACTTTATGGGGGCGAACGACTAGTCCAAAATCTGGTCCCATCACATATAAAGTTTTATTTACGTTTTGTATTGTTTGTCATCGGACGTAACCAATTGTCTCCTTATGCATTACATCCGGACCAGAAAAGGGCTATTTTTTTCTTAATTTATTTATAAATTTCAAAAACTTTAATTTAATTCACAAATTTTACACAAAAACGTCAGAAGGTTTCATAGACGAATGTGCTTTGTTATATATTTCTGAGCATTGTGTTCCGGGTTCAAACCTCAGTGCGGATGAAATTTTTTTTATTAAGATTCTTCAGAGAAAATGTGTACAAATTAATAGAAATTTAAAAATTGGAATTGAAAATCACCGAGCTGAGGATTTGAAACCGGGTCTCTCCACGCAGCGCAAGTCATTGAGAGTAACGAAAAAGTTCGTGATAATTGTCGTTTTTAGAATACAAGAATGGAAGAACATTAATAAACCTGGTGACTATTACATTCTTTCCATGAGTTCAAATACATCAGTGCCCAGTTAGACTTCCATTTCTTTAATGGTACGATTTTAGTAGCGGTACATTGAGAGAGAGAACTTTATCTCTTGTTGGGCAGTTAAGGAAAATGAAGGTAAGTAAGTGCACTTCCTGAAAATCTCAACAGCGACACAAACTAGTACCTCCAGAGATACACTCAAAGAATGCCCTTGGTGGTATAAGTACGGTTTCGGTATATATATATATATTATATAAGAAACAGGTTATTCGAGAAATGGTACATAAAGAGAGAGAGAATGACACCTTTGGGTTGCCTAGTTGAAGAAAGTAGACGTTGGTGTCCCTCCAGATAATTTATAGAGAGCCATACGCCGTTACTTCTAGGGATACATCCACAGAATCTCCAAGTAGAGCCAATTTGTCTGTCTTTTCATTCTTTTCTGAGTTCCTGAGGTCAAAAAGAGTGACGTTACCCAGCTAATTCCGCTCGCCTAGTTACTCTCTACACTCTTTTACCGACCCAGCTCAGAAGAAAATATGTTTTAGCCGATTGAAACAATACACTGTTAAGCTTTCAATGCTTCGAACAAGAATTGGAAATTATACAGACGATACTAAATCGAACAAACTCGTCGCAAACCGACTATTTGTCTTCACGCATTTGAGAGATAAACAGAAGCAGAAACTATGACAGATCAAAAGTCACTAAGAGCGGAACATTGAAGCAGGAAATCCAAAAATCGGCAGGAAAATCAAAGTCAACGCTAAAGATTGCGTATGTAGGTACAGCATAGCGGACTAATTTTTAGCTAATCTACTGTTTACGAGTTACAAGGTGAGATTAAGAAAGAAAAATGCTCTATAGAAACCTAGTGCTAGTAAATGCTTATCTGGGTTCACACGAAGAGCTTCAGGGTAAATATGACAACGTAAGTATAACATGAAGTATGCCATGAAGTACATATATTCAATAGAGCTACAGTTTTAACCATATTTGCTTCAATTGCTTTATTTATGACTTAATATGCTGCCAGAAAACCTCATTGTCTCAATAATGCAATTAACTTTATTAACTCTTTCCGATTGTGGCCTCTATTTTAAGCCATCTAACTTATTGTATAAATGGAAACTTTTTGCAAACATCAATAAGCTAAATGAACTTTTAGTTCAGTTCAAAAGCTTCCTTTCTTTTGCTCCCCATACCGACAGGCAAAGCCACAAGCTGGAGCGTTGTGGGATTGAAAGGATGCGGCCTACGCGCGCAACGCATCACCGTCTATAACTGCTGCTGTGCAAATGAAATTTAATAACTAACTTTATCAATTCAATTACGTGATATATCGTCAATTGTTTTAATATTTCTAAGACAGTACTAGAAGCAACAACAACAAAATCGCTTCCATTGACAACAACAACAGTGTAGACGAGACATTAAGCGCAAGGCGTACGGAGGAGGGAGGCAACAGTGAAAATAGTTTAATTGGAAAACTCTTGCCTGACTGACTTCGACTGCCTGCTGTGCACTTAATGACTAAGCGATAAGCAAAAGTTGGCAGCCCTTATGCTGGCAACAAACACACACAGCGGCGCACACACACTGGGATAACTAGGCTGATTGAAGGGATAGATTGCATAAGGTTCTGAGTTGCGGCTGGAGAATGCAATCTAAAAGACCAAAGTCCCTAACGATATACATATGTATCCAGTTAGTCCTGTTAAGATATTTGGGTAACGAGCCCAGTGAAAGATTTTCCTAGTTATCTTAGTCTAGATCTACCTAGAGCGAGTAATAGCGGAGTAAGTTTCCAAGGATTCGTACTTGTTTGCAAACAAGCAAAAGAGGTAAAATCGAATGTCTAGTACTTCAACCGGCTTGCGGATGGCTCAGTTTTCAGTGCAAACTGCCATGGTTTTTATAAGTAATATCCACGCAGCTCATAAACAGCAAATCGAAGGACTTTGAACTGTTATATGAGCACCAGATTGCCCTGGATATCTTGCAAATGGCTTATGTTTTTTAATAAGTCTGCAATGGTTAAGAAATTTCAAGAAAGTCCGATTGACCGAACCCATGATCTCTCCCCATATTATTTCTTTGAGATAAAAGCCATGAGTTTCCGGTTCGCCAGCCTTTCATTGTCATCGAAGTTCTAACGGACGCTAAACCCAAAAGAGAGTAGAACGCTATGATTACTGGCCTGGACTTAATATTCCCTATTGACTAAGAGGCTTCAATGAAAGACGCTAGCTGAATCAGGCAAGCGAAAAGATTAAAAGTTGCTGATCTTCCAAAATAACTGCCTCACTCACATCATCACATTCCATTTTGGAACCATCGGAGTAAATAGCGGACTTTATTTTATTTAGCTCTCTCTAGAAGCCAGACGAGAAACTTTTGATCAAAACCAAATGTATATGGGGCAGATGAAGTCTGCTGAACTGGTAAGCTCTCAGATGTTAAGGACGTCAGGATGCCAAACTCCATCTTAAGGTTATCGGTGTACATAGCGGTGTCACTTTAACATTATGCTCTCTCGTAAAGTCACAAAATCAACTTTTTATCAAAACCAAGTACATATGGGACAGCTAAAATCTGTTGGATTGGGAAGTACGATTGGCAGGAAATCAAGCTTGGAGGGAAGTCCATGCTTCTTCGGCATCATCCAGTAGTGAACTTTCTTGAGTCTGCTTGCAATAGACGAAAAGATCATGTGTATAGTATTAAACCGATAATTGTGAAAAAGGCCCAAAAAGGAAAAACATTCAAAAACCTCGAGCACAAACCAAAATAATTATGCCGCAAAAGTCATCTAAGCTACACACTGTGCAAGAAACTGCTGCTTGAATACCAAAAATGAAAATCAAATTTTTTCCTTTTTTCTTTTGCGATTTTTCCCAATTTCTGGCAACTTTATGATATCGATTCTGAAGATAAAAGTTGAAAATCATTTTGTGAAAGTTGTTCCTTTCATTGGGATTTCGTTTTTCCTTTTTAACAACAACTCATATTTCATTGTTTTTCCTTTTATTTTTTTTTTCTTTTTCTTTACTTTTCAAGTGCTTAGCAGAAATTAAAAAATATTTCAGCAAACTTCTGCCATAAAACTCAAAGTCATCGTCGTCATCATCGAACTCTGTTTGTGTTTGGCAACACTACCACTTATGACTTAAGCTACACATACAAACACAGCAAGGTTAAGACAATTTTGTTGTTTTAATTGTTGTTGTCTTCTTGGACGTCCAGTCCAGTTCCTGCAAGTGAAACGTGTGCTAATCATAAATTTTCTTACTGGGGCGTGGGGGCAACAATCTCCAGCATATTGACAAAATGCTGGAAGCTGTTGTTGTATGTTTTTAATTGATGTGAAATTTCATTGGTTGCAGTATTGACCCAGTGGAAAGAAAACCTTTCAACATTTCCGCAATTCATGTAGTTTCTGTTCTGTTGATCGAATCCACTTTGTTTAGAATCGTACATCCTTAAACTTTAAGGGTTCCGTAACACCAAATCCGAACTTTCAATACGAAAGAAAGAAAATAATTGGATTTTAAAGAAGACCCTCTATAGACAGTCTTACTGGTTCATGAGGTAATTTTACTGATTCCATCTTTAGCTTTTTGCTGCTTGGTATGAAGATGAGTACGCTCTTCTCCGCTTCTTAAGCGGAAGATTTGAAGCTTCGCCATTTATTATTGATCGAGATTTGTTAATTCAATGGAAAAAACTTTGCCGGGTTTTCGCTCCTTGGATTCTGTATGGTATATCACCAATAACGTTCCAGAGACAACTATTTTTCTCACTGAGTCAGCAATAAACTGGAGATAAGGCCAATAACACAAAAAGAGTGATAGAGAGAAAGAGTTATAAATTGTTGTTAAAGCAAAATCACCTCTGCAGTAGCTAAGGTTTGCGAATGCACTTAGGTGTTGCAAGTTGTTTTTGTTTTCGGTCCAGAACTTTATCCTTTGAATGATGATGAGAAACTTTTCCTATACTTTACATAACACTTGCAATTCCAAAGGGTGATAATTGCATTAAACTTATATTATTACTTTAAGCGCAAAGCTTAAAGTCAGATACCTGCTAATAATTCGGTTAAATAAAATAAAAAGCTTAAACTTATCGATTTAAGTGCCTGGCTAATTATAAACCAGCTAATAAACAAGCTATAGGATACACCTTCTGAGAACTATACAACAAAGTTTGTCGCTAATGGAATCCACAAGACAGTAGAGCATAGACTAAAAATCACCTGAAAACTGTCATTTAAATATCGAGAATAGTGAAAGTCGTCAAGAGAAATCAAAGTCATCTTACAGAATTGCATTTCATTTTGGCTCAATGGGACCCTCAAGAGTTACGGCACAATACATGCATTCAAAAATACAAGTACAGTAAATGTACCCATCATCAATTGCCCCAAAAGAACCATCAAGTTACAGCAACATTGTTAACAATTACATGGCCGCATGGAACGCCTGAATTGTACACCAGGCACAATTTAATCCTCAATTAAATATTTAACAAGCTATGTTGCTGCAGCTTAAGCCCAAAAAAAAAAGCGAAGGACTGAAAACCACGAGCCAAACCAAAAGACCAAACGAATGAATTGCAGCGACACACAATCGACATGATGCCTTGTCCTTTGCCCATGCGACTCTGCAGCAATAATCCGTCCAACAAGTGGCGCTGCACTGAAACTCTACATTGTACTGCCCCATTGTATTAAACTCTGGTTGCATTTGTTGTCGACAACTCAATTTTAACGCATCCAGAATAACAACAATCGAACGAACCCATAACAAGGTGTAGCAACGTATTACGTAAGCCAAACAAACGAGTGATGCTACGTTTGTGCATTGGCAATTGCAGTTGTGGCCATTGTAAGGATGTCAGACTATATGCAGATTTGAGGTGGCTTGAAATAAAGAGCATATCCAAAAGTGCAAAATGCTTATGAAAGTCGGAAAGACAGTATCGAAAAAGCAGTCGATAACCAAAAAAATATCGAGGCGTAGTATCAAGATCCTGGATCAACTAGGGCGTGGGAAATATTTTTCAGCCCATTGGATACCACCAGGTACTGGTAAAAGAAAGCGATAAGGAGAGCTAACATTTAGTACATGATTGGAACATTTCCAGTTCAAAAGAGTATGGTTTGAATAGAGCACCAGCCAGAAGATTATCAACTACATTCTTTAAGGACATCAAGGTCTTGAATGCTTCGTATGCTCGGTCGAATAAGCCATTTGTCGAAATGATTACACTTAGGTCCAAGGTACCGGTGAGTGTCTATTCAAAAACTTAACTCCTCGGTTATCACTACCCATTATCTTCGGCTCAGACGTAAGTTCTCTTGGCAGATATAACCCGAAAAGTCGATGAGCAACGGATATCAAAGAATTTTGAAAAGCCGATAAAAGCTTAACAATATCGAAAAGGTCATCAAATGATATCGAAAAGGATTGAGTATCGAATAATAAAAAATGTCACAAAAAATTTTATTATTTTGATACACCCTAAAGTTTGACTGTAAATGCATGCATACGCATTAACAAACATACAGGAGCTGATGGACCATTTATGTAAAAAAAAAAAAACAATAACAAAAAAACACCAGTACGTACTCACCACTTATATCATGTTGTTGCTGTTGATGGTGTTGATGTTGTTGCTGCTGTTGTTGTTGTTGTTGTTGCTGTTGTTGCTGATGATGGTGATGACTCTGCATGTTTGGCGCACAAAAGGCGCTTGAACCACCACCGGCTGTCATTGAAAGTGTTGAATGACCCTGTGTAGGTGCTGAATGAACTACTGAATGATGCACCGGCAGCGACTGTTGATAGCCTCCAGTGCCACCACCTACCACTACTGAATTGCCGCCGCCACCTTGATAACGTGGTGGTGGCGGTGGTGGCAATGGCGGTGGAGAGCCAACATCACAGCGTCCACCTGGCGCCGGCCCATAATGTGGTGCCGGTGCTGGCATATGATGTGGCCCGTAATGATGTGGCGGCGGTGCAGTTGGTGGTGGTAGTCCGTGTGGCCCATGTGGATTATGTGGATCGGCTGTCGGTCCATATTGATGCGCGGCGTGTGCGTGTGCATATTGATGCTGATGATGCGAATGCATTGCCGATGGTGACATATGATGGGCATGGTATGCAGCCGCAGCAGCTGCAGCGGCGGCAGCAGCATACGATGGAGGCGGTGGTCCATGGTCGGGCAATTGTTCAGGATGTATACCCAACTCACTGGCCTGATAGAGGCTGGAGTTAATTGAATCTGTCAGATTGTTAGCTGTCGTTGGAGGTGGCGAAGTGTGTGCTAGATTGCGAGAGAGAAGAACAGGGAAGAGAAGATAATGATTGAAATTGAAATTTAATTGGTAGGAAAGTTGAGTTTGATACGCTAGGATTACGAGTGTGATTTCGTTTTACGGTTGGGTGTCATCGCCTGTTGATGTCTGATGGCACACAACATGAAGTGAGGTGGACACCACTGTGTGTGGCGAAATGAAATGTCATTGTCGATTTTGGGCGATTACTTGTAAATGGGTCAACAGTTGGTGGTTTTAAAGGCGGTAGCAACATCGTGTAATTTAATCAAATAAAGCTGGTACATGACATTGAAATGGCTAAGTGGGTTAATAAAGCATCAAGATTAAGGCTGATACTGAAAGTAAGCAATGTGTTTGATTCACTTACGTGGGAATAATGGACGAGCACAAGCACCCTGCGCTGCTCGAAAGTCCGAGAACATTGAAAGTTAACGCATTTTAAAAGGCATCCAGATCTTTCAAATAAATAACCCAAAGAATTTAAAGCAGCTAGCATATGGTTAAAGTTTTTCGAGATAATTTAGGAAATATAGGTATGTACCACTAAAGAGCCCAAGGTAACTAAGTGAAACGGACGGAGTTTTATAAAGCAAATGGTGATGTTTAACTCTGGTACATCTAAAGTCAGGAAAGCGGAACGCCTGGAACATGTAAATGTCTGAAGAACTTTCGTAGTGTAATGATTGGATCAAGAAGTTTCAATCCTGAATCTTAATTCGAATGAGCTCATTGAAACTATACGTAGAGAATTAGAGTATCGGCTCCGAAGCTTAAGGGCAATAAAGCATTTTGTACATCGATGTATATTGTCTGAACCAAACGCTATAGAAAATGTGGACGAAATTGTGCTAAGCGGACTTGGCTATCCTTTCTTAATAAATAACACACCGTACTAAAAACCAACGAAAGTTTGCCATCAAGCAATGAAGTGGTACTCTCAAGAGAGCAGAACGAGGCCGCCAAAAGGCATCATGGAAACACTTAGGCACTAGATAGTCACCGACCATGATGGAAAAGTTTTGTGTGGTTTCTGTGCTCGAAGAGAATAGGCGCAGCCTTCAATTGGCTAAAAACACCTTGAGGGTGACAATCTAAGTAGTACCCCTGTCAATATTTGAGGCATGATACCCGGTTGCAATGCATAGAACAACAAGCTAGAAATGCAGATAGATATTATCTGAACAGTAAGTCTGTCACCCACACTGCCATTGTCCTGCACTTGTTTAACAAACTAAACTAACTGTATTCGTCTAGACAAGTTGACAACACCACACTACACCAAGGACGACACAACTTATTACTTATATGCCAAGCATAAAACACAACATTTAACTAAAACACAACACATGTTAATAACACTTACCATCACCCGTGAGGCCAACACCACTTCCACCACCGCAACCACTACCAGCACCGCCAGATGAAGCTCCAGGCGGCAACATGCTTGACAGCGCACTCAATGGTGTGTATGATTTTGGTGGCTCCACCGAACTGGGACGTAGCACACGTTCCTCGGTGACACTTGATTGCACACGATATTGCATCTTACAGTAGGCCTCCTGACTGGAGCCAGTTGTGGCATTAACATACACCCCCGTTATAGTGACATCAGTATCTTGTACAATAACAACACTGGATGAAGTGGGACGACTGCTTTCCTTGGCATCTTTAGCGCTGCCAGAATCACGAAAACCAGCTGTTGTCGTTGATTCTGTGTTAGTCTCTTTGGTTTCTTTGGAATACTTCGAATCATTACTCTCCTCATTAATGTTAGCAACAGTTGGTGCTGAAGGATTTTTGCAACTATCTTTAGCGGATTCTTTAATTTTATTATCACCGGAAGCAGCAGAAGCTGTGGCGGTAGCAGTTGCCAACTTCTTTGATTCCTTTGAAACTTTGCTTTCCTTGGATTTCTTTGTTGGAGTAGCTGTTACCTTTCCGCCACGCTCTTCAGCGCTGTCGAAACTGCTGCAATCACTATTCAGATTTTTATCTAAATGTCGTTCAACCTCATAGGTGGCTGCAACTATAGCGCTAGCATTAAGGCTGGCCATGCGTTTGCGTGCCAGGATTCCTTTGTAGTCACCGATAAGCTCTTCCTTAAATGGACGCTTACGCTTTTTTGGCGGTTTCTTAGCTTCCAATTTACCCTTAGGTTTATCTTTTCCCAAGTCTTTTTTATTTGCATCTTCTTCATTGTCGCTCACATCCGTGGTAGCATTATCTGAGCTGGCAGTTTGCATTATGACCATTTTTTTAAGCGGCTTTTTGACCTTTGTGTATTTACGCTTAACACGTATGGGCTCTTTACTTGCGCCCTTATCATCCTTGTCCTTATCAGCACCTGCTTCTGCCTGCTTATCTTTTTCCTCCTTTGACTCTTTAAGTTCTTTGTCTTTCTTGTTCTGCAATTTCTTTTGCAATTTCTTTTTCTTCAATTTCAATTTTTCAATTTCATTTTCACTGTCACTATCAAACTCCCAGTGTTTTCCAAAGCCACGTCCGCCGGCTACATTACGTAACTCACGTTTGGTCTCAACTTCTGGTTCTTCGGCATCTGCATCATCTTTATCGCTCATCTCTTCCATTTTTAATGGATCATCGGTTTTTGTCTCTTTCTTTATTTTGACTTTTTCCTCCTCCAGCACCCCAACGTCTTTGTCTTTCTCTTCGTCGCTGCCATCAACAGTGCGTATTTTCGGTGGAAGTTGTGTGGCCTTAGATAAGCCCAGTTCATAGGCAGTACGCGACTCATTCTCATACAGGCATTGTACTTTAGCTAAAGCATTTAATGAAGCCATACGATGACGTTTCTGCCCAAATGTAATGAGCTTTTGCTCATCCTCTGAGTCAGTGGTGCTTGAGATGGGCTCTCGTTTTTCGGCGGGCTTTTTAGCTTTTGTGGGCGTTTTGTTAGCCGCCTTTGCTTTGACAACTGTTTTGAGCACTTTCTTTGTGATGGTATTTTTTGATTTACTCAAGACTTTCTGTACAACTTTAGATTTAATGGGTTTCTTTTCCTTAACCTTTTTAGCTGCGGGAACTTTCTTTTCTGTGGAGTCATCGGTTTTAGCAGTTGCTTTGGCAGCGTCTTGCTTTGACTTTTCTTTCTCTTGCAGTTTCATTTTATCTCCCTGCTCGGTTGCTTCTTGCTCTATTGCGTCTTTCTCTTTTACTTCTTTCTCTTTTGCTTCTTTCTCTTTTACTTCTTTCTCATTTTCCTCTTTTGATTTTTCTTTCTCTTTATCTTGTGTTGTCGCTTTAGTTGCCGCAGTTTTCCCCGATTTCAGTGGTTTGTCGTCTTCATCGGAGAATTCTCTGAGATCTTTGAGTGGTGGTAGCTCCATTTTTATGTTTTGTTCACATTCTGAGCCTGATTCGAAATCGTAAATGTCCTTTTTCTCATCGTCTAACTTTAACTTTGGAACTTTCACCTCGGTTGCTTTTGTAATTTTGGACTTCTTCTGTGGTTTATTGAGCTTTGATTTTATCGGCGTTATGCGATATTTCGTCTGGAGACGTTGTTTTATAGTAAGTGATTTCTTACTGGAATTACTTTGTGTGTCCGCATTATCAAGCGAATCTTTTCGTTGTGTCGGCAACTGTTTTATCTCTTCAGTTGATTGCTTTGCTGAGTCCAACACAACACTTTTTTCCACCAACAATTCTTCCTCAACTTGTATCTCCCTCTTGGCACCACCCTTAACTATCTCCTGTCGTTCGGGCATTTCTTCTATGTCCATTTGCACTACATCGGTGTTGGCATCCGAAACTATATTCAACCGACTCTCTTCTTCAGTGGCGGTATTGCACTTTTCCGGATTCTTTGGTGTAACTTTTATTCTTCTGGGTGATGCTGTTGGCGTTGTCATGGTGACAACAGTTTTTTCCGGCAACGATTTGTCCGGCGGCTCGGGGGGCTCTACAGCATTGGGTCGCTCATATTGCTGCTTTTCTGTTGTGTTCACATCAGCTGTGGTTTCTTTTTTCGCTTGTTCGTCAACATTCTTATCTTCTATTTTCTTTGAAGACTTGGATTTTATTGGAATTTTTTTCTTATTTACAGCTTCTTCTGTAGTCTTTTCTTCACTAATATCTTCACTCTTCTGCGTTTCATCAACTACTTTGTTTTGTTCGTGCTGCGTTTTAGCTTTAGCTGGCTGCTTTTTTACTACTTTCTTAGCTGTCATCTTCTTCTTTGATTCCATTGCTGTCGTTTTATTACTTTCAGCATTATCTTTTTCCAATACTGTTGTTTCCTTCTCAATATCTTTCTCCTGAGATTCTTTTATAGGCTTTTCTTGAGATTCTTTATTGCACGAGGCATCTTTAGCTGCCTCCGTTTTTGTTGTACTCGTATCTTCTTTCGCCGCAGCAATGACTATTGTTTGTGTCTTTGTTTTCTCATCGCGTTCTCGCTTTGCTATATTCGATTTTGGCGGATTCATGCTGGCTATAACCTTCACCGCCGCTGCTCTCGACTTGGTCTTAACATTTTCAGATATGGAAGATTTGAGTCCTTCGATTATGCGCTCTTCCTTTGGCAGTATATTATCGAAACCACTTATTTTTATATCGAGACTCTTCAGCATTTTACTAATAGCCTTTGTCTTCTCATCTTTGACTACTTTATTATCTTCAGGGCTTTCATCGGTCTTAGTATCACTTGGTGGACCTTCCGCGGCTTTTTTTTCGTCTTCTTCGACCACTGTAATCTTTTTCACATTCTCACGTGATGGTGTGCGTTTTGTTGTAGCTGTTTTCTTTTCTTCTGCCCCAGAACCTTCGTCTTCTTTTGTCTTGGCACTTTTGTCCTTAAGTGTTTGGGTTTTTTTAGGTACTGCAGTTGATGATGCAGAATAGCTGGAGGATGTGATGTTTGCAGTTGTTGTCGTCGTCGTCGATTTTGCTCCAGTTGTTTTTTTAACTGCAGCAGCTGTTGCTGTTGGTTTTCGTGAAGCTGGTGAATTGGAAGCACTGCCCGTGTTGGTGCATTTTTTGGCGGACCCTGTTGTTGTAGTTAAAGAAGCACGTTGCTGACGCTCTGCAGCTGTGATGCGTTTTTTAGAGCCCATTCCCCTAAAATAGAAAGAAAGAAGATATGATCAGTTTGGGTAGCACTATAGTACTTCAAGGTATTTCTAGAAATAAATAGTTAGGTTGTATGGGTGAATAACAGAATGATCTAATCTTTAAAAGCCCAGAAAAGCTTAAGGCAGGCTAATCAACCCAAAAGACTTAATGCTTCAAGCAAACCAACTGAAATTAGAAAAAAGCCTAAGTCTTGTATGTAGATGATGATTCCAGTAGTATTTGTCAAGAGATCTGGAAACAGCAGAGCATATACTGTGTTCTTGCCCTGATCACGCTGATCTCATAACCTCCCCTAACACGGAATCGTATTGGGGTCTCATCAACTTCTTCAAAAGTTTCCAGAAGTGTCCAACATGCAAAGTGTTCTGCATTATAACTAAAACTCTGTGTAACCTTTGGCGTTACTTATCAATACTAGAGCTAAGAGAAGATTACTTCAACGAATGCTTTTAAGAATATTAGGATTATCAATTTTAGGTCCAGGAATCTTGTTATTTTTAAAATTGTTGGCTGCTCCTCTGAGCTCATCTTTATCTTTATAGGAAGGTTTATTCCCGTCTTCTTTCGTATCCGCTTCATTTTGACCTTAAGTCACAAAGATTAAATTCCATCATTCGCTTATTCCACATATTCCCAAGGAAAATCAATTTATCAGCAAAATTTCAGCACTAAATGTACGCGAATGCCAACAATTAAAAGTCTACCAGTTTTTTGAGGTTAAGTACTGGCACATGACAGATGCTATCATGTGAAAAAGAATGCAAAATCTAATCACATAGCACAACTTGAACTCAAGAACCGCTTAAGAGTCATCAGCGACGGTTTTTCTGTCTTTTTTGCTAGTTACGCTCAAAGTTCCGCCATCAGATGAATGTTCAACAAATTACACTCGCAAAAAACATGTCAAAAAATGTAGAAAATGGGAAAAATTACGCGAAAAAAATCACTAGAGTTCGGTTGAGGCTTAGCTCCCTAAGCAATGTAGTTTATGTCAATACTTCAAATCCGCAATGCTGCTGCAGGATAAGAAAGAAAACAACAATAGCACAATCGAAAAAATGTAGAGCAACCATAGACATAAAGCAACGGAAAACAGACAGAGAAATAAATAGACAGACAGACAAAACAGTTGGAAATGCTGACAGACAAACATGCGATTACACTGGAGATTCAGGGACTTTATACCACAGACAAGTAAGTTTACTGCATTCACTGGAGTTTTATGAGAGCTTAACAACGCAATGCCAGCTCATAGCTGCTGGTGACATTCTTCGCGCATTTAATCCACTTGTTTTGGAGGGATTTTGTTGATGGAATTGTGGTGAGCAATGTTAAAGTTGGATGGGGAATTAATTTGCCTGAACTTTACGAAAAAAAAAGTATGCACTGAAATACTTTCCACAAACCATGCATTTAAATGATAGCCAAGCAACAAAATCAAAACAGTTTGTATTGCATGTTTTTAGGCTTTTCTTGATAAAAGTGTATCCTTAATAGCAAAAAGCTGTTAACTAAAAAATATGACCTTAAAACCTCAAAAACTGACACACATTTCTAATCCCATGACTTCCACTATTACAACGACTATTTTGCTGTCATCAAAAAACCAAGTTGATTTTTTGTCTTCATCCCCTTCCCATGTCCTCCTTTCATTGCTTTCATTTCTCAAAAGCTAAAAATTTTACTGCATTTTGTTCTGAGCTTCCGGTAAAGCTGACAGCACTGTTACCGGACAAATAACAACAACAGCAAAAACACAAAGTGCTGCAGAGTTTAGTGCCATAAGCGTGATATACGCCGTCTCCCAAAACCACCGCCCACCAAATGCTACATCAAACTTCCGGCAACATTGATGCTGTGTTTGTTCCATATTCAACGGAAGAGGATGTTGCGCCGAATGTGTCGACCGTTGTATGTGTATGTGTGTGTGTGTGTGTATGTGATATGATAAACAAATATGGCGTTGCAACATTTACCCCAACCCCGTGAAATGTTGCCACACACAATATTTTAACGTCATCCAATGTTCACGCAATACAGGCGAATTGCAACAAACAGCGTTGCAGTGAGAGCGCGCGGAAAAGTTTTTCGCACATAAAAATGCCCACAAAATGTACGAATACTCAATTCCCTTTGCCGCTGTCATGACGCCCTCAAACCAATTCACAGGATGTTGATGACTAGAAGTGATGCTGTGGCGGCTGCTACTGAAAATGTGAAAAACTTTTGCAATACGGTAGAGAGCAGTAGTTTCAGATGGTATGTTGACGACTTTAATGTAAAATTTATCCAACATCTTTTACTGTCATCTGTCAAACAGTGATTACCAGACAAGTTCATAAGGTGCTTTGGTCAAATAGGTGAAAGAAGTGTTGAGCTTTGCAGTGCCAACCAGTGACCAGATTATTGTTTTTAGACAGGAAGAAGTATAAGGAAATGTAAGAAAAGTTGGTTGACACTTTTGGGAGCACTGAACCTTGATAACTATCCAATATTATTGGTTCAATTTCATTAGTTTGTTTTTGAAATAGTAAAAAACAAAGCTGTGCACATGCACTTAATACGTGTTGCACTACATTTTAGACTTCACATCAAATAGTAGCCGAAATGTTGAAAGTGTTCATGAATTTCTGTACTCTATCCTTACTCAAGTCTGGGAAGTAGCATACATACCCGAAGGCTGGCTAATGAGAGCAATAAAAAAACTCTTCTCACTTATATTTCAGAAATCATGTTATAGACCCACTCGGAGCAAGTTCATTTGTGTTTGCATTTCTCATGACGTTGTTATGTCCAGTAAACCCAACAAACCTTAAGATTGCATAACCGTCTTAATTCGTATAGGTATCTCCTGCAATCTAGAATTGAGAGTGGCACTTAATAATTGTCATTTAGCTTATAAATACCCAGTAACAATGGAAACAAGTCCATGTTTTATTCAAGTTTTTAGAAAAAAGTCCATCACCAGCACCAGTATCGAATCAAATATATTGTTCTTGAGCAATTCTAAAAATTTTTGGCCCAGAACAATCACCAATGTCGGATTACTAGTCAAATACGGACAAGACCCTTTCTGCGTATACCGTCAAGCACAAAAGTCGAATCTTTATGGTAGCAGAACACTCTCCCGCACGGAAGCATCGCAGAAATAATCGCTCGAACAAGAAGTACATAATCAATGGGAAAAGTTGGTGAGAGTTTAAGGTACGAGCTGATCATCGTGCAAGGATGTTTGCCAGATGCTTTGACAGGAAATTTCACTTACCACGCAAATTCGCACCCTTTACCCTATTTTTTTACGCTCGCTCTTGAATGATGTGTGCGAAAAAGCGCGAAAAGGCTTTTTGGCTTTTAAACTTTTTTAATGCAGTTGTTATTTTTCTCGTTGTTGTTGTTAGTGTGGTTACTGTTTTTGTTGTTTTCTTTTTTCCTGCGCTTGCGAGGTGTTAATTGCAGCTTAAAATGTGTTGCCACTTGCTTTTGTTGTTGCTGTTGTGCGAAGTGGATTTTCGCATTTGTTTCTTTATTAAATTTTTACATTTTTATTTAAGTTTCATTTTCTTTTTGGTCTGACAAAGTGGCACTTAAAGAAAAAAGTAATGTAAAAGCACAATTACAATGAATTGGGTCCATGAAGATTTGCTCTTTATCTTGGATTCATATAAAATTCTATATAATTTCCCATAAAATTAAAATTTAACAGCAAATAGAACTCAGACAATTGAGATGTTTAGAACTACCGCCCAACCGTCTTGGTTGTCAGCCAGACCTTGTAACGATTGTTTTTGTCTAGGGCTGAGGTAAGCTCAACGGTGTCCAGAAGGAAGGAAGTACTCGATGAGGCAGATAATATCGGCCAAACCGTATGAATACTATAAGGAAGTATTCGATGTGGCGAGTAGCACTGGTTGCCCAGGAACCTATCGAAACACTATAAGGAAGTGTTTCCCTTTCACCTAACCGCTCTCACCTTATGAGCACTAGAAGGAAGTACTCGATGAGGCAGATAATATCGGCCAAACCGTATGAATACTATAAGGAAGTATTCGATGTGGCGAGTAGCACTGGTTACCCAGGAAGGCTTAATGATACACTAGCTACTATCTATTTACTACCTTAGGAATACCCTAGGAATACGAGGCCTTTGCACTTTGCTTTTTAGCTTTCAATGTTTAAAATATCAATATTATTTTTATCTAATATTGATGTTGTCGCATTGAACGCCTGGCTGTGACTGCCTCCCTTCTGCATTCTTCACTGCCCTTTTATAGTTGCGCAGCGACAGTGAAATCATATGGCTGCCGTGTATTTTGCATGTCGGTTGCTCTTTGTTGTTGGTTTGTTGCTGTTGCGTGCGTACAGCATATGAGGATGCTGTTGATTTGTTGTTGGTTTGTGTTATTTTTGTTGCTTTTTTTTATAATTATGTTAACCTGTGGTGCAATATATTTCGATTTGTTATTGTAACGTCATTTGGGACGTTACAACTTTAAGTATAGATTCTAAGAGATTCGGCTAAATTGGTGGTATCTAATTTGGATCAGACTAAGCAAGTAAGCTTATAGTCCTCCTCCTGACTAATATAAGTTTCATTTATTTTATTATAGAACTCTCTTATATCGAGTAATCTAGACGAGTAACTGACAGTTTAACGATTTAATTGCAATAGTTTTGACTTTGAGATCTTCTTGTAACAGCCGTTAAGTAGACCTTCCTTTCTGTCTCTGGCTCTACAGCTGAAGTATAACCTTTGTTTTTTATACAATGTAATATCGTTTATCTCAGTTTATGGCAATTTGGTCTCAATTGATTACTCGCAGCTTTCCATTGGAATTATCAACATTTTCATTGATCGGTAATAACCATGAATTTGTTACCCTGTAGGTATGGTCTCTTCTCAAATGATGGCCATATTGGTCGACGAATAATTCTTAACCACCCCACTCAGGCTTTAGCTAGCATAGATGATAACATGTTTCGACTCTTCAAGAGTCTTTGTTTGCACCGCTACCAATCCGGCATCGCTGGTATTAGTCTGCATGGTGAAAGATGTGTGTGTGAAGTCTCCAATTCATGACCATAAATTCCTCTTGCTGCTCCGAGTCAGCAAAACTTTGATCTTATCGTCCGCTCTAGGATGCAAAGAACCGTCGCACCTTGCGTGTATTTTTAAGAGGAGTCAAGTTTCGACTTGTAGTTACCGTGTTTATATCAGTCCAGTTATCGTCTTCACTTAAAACGTGGAAAAATCAGCCGTTAAGGGTTTATCAGAACGATGCTGTTGCCAAACCGTACGGCATAACCTTTCATTAAAAGTTTCAATTTGAAACAACCGCCGACCGGAGATCATGGAATGATGTATCGGTAAGGTCCCCTAGAATAAGGTCGTATTTATGGGGGTGTGCTGGAGGCTATGTATATATTCTCTTTTAACTCCTAAGAGGAGCATAGGGCCATAATGAAACGTCTCCATTTATCGCGATCCCTTCCTTTCCCGATCCTTGCATTTCCTTTTCCAGCGACCTTTTCCAGTTGGTTTTCGGTCTACCATTCCCTCTACTGCCTTGTGGATTCCACTCAAGAGCCTGGCGACAGACTTTGCTGTGTGGTTTCCGGAAATTATGACCAATCCATCTCCACTTGCGCAGCTTGACTTCGTTTGCTATAGCTCCTGATTGTATTTTTGATATAGCTCGGCATTTGATATAGTGTAAGGCCACCAAACCTTTAGTATACGCCTTAAGCATTTGTTGACGAATGCTTGCAGCTTGTTCGTTAGTTGTTTGATTACAAGTCACGTTTTGCACCCATATAACAAAACCGATTTCACATTTGAATCAAAAATGCGTACTTTCGTTTTGGTGGATATAAAGGGAAAAGACCATATTTGGTTTAGTTGAGCAAACGCGTCTTTCGCCTTACGCCTGATTTAGTGGTGAATATTGGTGACAACAACCCGTTGTGTAACACACTTCACTTAAAGCCTTTACATTGTGTACGTACTAAATTTATGGCCTTTGCGGCAATACCTCTTCACTGCAGTGAAACCCGAATGTTTTCTCGGGAGACACTGTCGGATTCAGACAAGTTGATGCACAGCACGCCACTCGCATGGTTGTTCGACAATTATTCTGCGGGTGTTGATTTTATCCATGCATGATCGGTTTGGCCGGAATTCTGCTTGGTGCTTTCGAATGGCTGAATCAAGTTTTTCGCTTACCCTGTTCAGAAGCACTTTCGTCAATACTTTTAATGGTACTGAGAGCAAGGTAATGCCTCTATAGTTTCGGCACTCGCTAAGGTCATCTTTTTTTGTTAATTTTACTAGCATGCCATGTAGCCAATCTTCTGGCAAACGCCATTCGCTCCAGATTCTGGAGAGCAGAGGATGAAGAATTTTAGTTTATGTAATGAGGCATGCTTTTAGCAGTTCAGCTGTTATTTGATCTATACCGACGGCCTTGTTGTTTTTCATGCTTTGGATAGCTTTCACTATTTTATCGATTGTGTTGTCGGGGCAATGCCTCCCAAGAAATTTTCAAAATACCTTGCAAAAAGACGTATGAGTAACATTTATTGTGTGATTTTTATATGTACACAAGAACAACAGAGTTTGTCGGTCCCCGCCGAAAAATATTCTTATCTACGCCCTTCTACCATGCAGTAGCTCAATTCACTGCAAAAATAAAAAATATCTTTATCAACTTGAAATCCCTACAACATTTATTAAATGAATAGGAACAAAAACAAACAACATTAACAGGTACCTATGTACACATGTATTTACATGCATTTGTATTTGTTAATGTTTACATGACGGCTTACGCAACAATTGGTTAAAATCAATTATAAACAAAAAATTACAGACACCAAGCAGAAAGAAGAAGAAGGAAAAAAAGCAAAAACAAATACAACACACAAAGCAACAATAAAACAAAATAAAAGTTAAATAAACAAAATAAAAACTGAAAGCAAAAAGGAAAAACAACGACCTTGTTGTGTTTGTATTTGTTTATTTAACAAGCGATAGATATGGATTTTTGTTGTTGTTGTTGCAATTCTATTTTGTTTTTTTGTTTAAACATTTGCTATATTTCTTTACATACATATTTACAAAACATAATAAAAAGAAATAAAAGAAAAACCAAGAAAATTCGCAAGAAACGTAAGAAAAACACGTGCAAATTATCGCGCGAGCAAGTAACTTGCGAGTTTTGTTGTTGTGATTTGCAATTGTTGCATGTTAAAGCGGCGCCGCACGGCACCTAACGTTTGACAACGCCACACCGCCCCACCCCACTTGGTTTGCCCACCACTTCAAAATCAAACAACAACTTAACGCGTCTAATACAAATGTAGTTATGTATGTATGTACATTGTTTGTGCCCCTTTTGTTATTTATTTACAAAGTTAACTGTTAAATTGTAACTGCATGCATGCTCATACATACATACAAACATAAATACAATAAACAAAGTAGTAGCGCTATCACACTCACTCTCACACACGTACAAATATGAACACTCATTTGCTGAGTCTGCAAAGTAAATTTCCAATAAGTGAACTCGCTCTCTCTTAGCTGTGCTAGAAAAAGCAAAGTAGCGAGTTGTCTGTTAGCGTGCTGTTATTAACATTGCTAAGCATTGACAATGTTATTGAATGACTTTTAGTAACAGCTATTTACTTTTGCGCGCTCACTCCGTAACAGCGATAAATGTACAGCGTAAATTCTGTTAACTCGCCGCTTTTCGCATGTTATCAAATTTAATTTTAATAACAGCGCTTCATTTTGCTTCTGCTCCTCTACTGCTCTTTCTATGTTAATGCATTCACTCAGTTAATTTGATTTTTGTTTTTCATTTTCTTTATTTCTTTTAATTTAAATATTTTTCCTCAGCTTTTATGCCGTTGCTCGTCGCATCTTTCAACAACATTTGGTTTTTTTTTTTCTTTTTGGAATTCGTGTATCTTTTTTTTTTTGTTTTCGTGTTGTGTGTTGGAGATCAATGCACTTCATAGAGAAAATCTCTTTAAAATTATTTTTATTTTTTTCTTTTTTTTTAATTTTTTATATCTCATGCTTGTCATCAATGGGTTATTAAATTTAAATTGTAAGCAATTTTTCATTACTTCTATATATGCTTTTAGAGAAAGAAACAAAGCTTTTTTTTCTGTTGGCCTCCTTAAGATGATAATACAAAATTTTAGATGCATTTTATGGATTGAGAAAACTTTTGAGTAATAACACCCTCCTCCTCTCCCCTCTAAAAATGAAAAGATTTTTTAAGCAATCGTGATTTTTTTTTTAATCTATTGTCTGTTAAGTCGACTTCTGCATAAAATTTTATCGGTTGAAAAATTTTAGCTGCATTCTGTAGATTTGGAAAACTTTCGAGAATAAACACTCTCCCTCAACTAAAAAAAAATTATGTTTTTAGCCATTAAATGGAAATTTTTTTTCAGTACTTTCTTTTCAATCGAACATAGCATTAAATTTTATCTGAGCATCTTCTTCAAAAAATTTTCCCAGTTGAGTTTTGGTACACCACATCCTCTACTGACTGAATCTAAAAAAACGCTATATTACCTATGGTCGACATTCCACAATATTTCTCCAGAAAAGGAGACAAGACCACCCTTCACTTAAATCCAAAACTAAAATGGTACCTTTAATGGTATAGGAGTAATGATTTTTTTAACACACAATATTTCACTCATGTGAAGTTGGCTCCGTGATTTTCGAAAACCGAAAATTTTTTTAGAGTTCTGGGTCCGTTGGGAATAGTTCTGGAGTTCTTCCACAAAATTCGAAATAGTTCTGCGAAATTGGACCACGTAGAGGAGTTTTGATAACATTTTTGAGCTCACAGGAAAGAATTTTGGACTTCTTTATACTTTTTATTTTTTTCTTAACTTTTTTTTTTTTCGGTGAAAAAATCGAAGAGTTCTAATAGGCGAGGAGCCGGCAATACTAAAAGTGCCGTCATCGCTGATTCTGAAATTGCTAATGCAAAATGGTAGCTTACACTAAGACGAATAAGAAAAGCTTGGTCAGCATGGTTGTAGCCTGGCAGAAATATTTTTAAATGGTTTTTGAATTATTAAATTTTCAGAATGTTTTGCCGTCATCGCGGATTTTGATCAATCTTAATATTAATCGATCGTAAATTTTATAACCATTCAGAAAAAATCCGGCCGACCAATTTTTTTTTGCCGAAAATGACCGACAGACCTATTTTAATGGTGCGACAGTGGGTACTTCCGGCAGTTTCTAAGCTCGCATACCAAGATATTTTTAAATTTGACATTAAAACACGTAAATTAAAAAAAAAAAAAAAACAAATTTCAGTGATAACAAAGAAATTGTACCCATCATTAAAATAGGTCTGCCGGTCATTTTGGGCAAAAAAAAATTATATAAATATTAAGTAAAAAATTTTCACAAAAAAAAAAAAATTAAAAAAAAAAGTATAAAGAACTCCAAAATTCTTTCCTGTGAGCTCAAAAATGTTATCAGACTCCTCTACGTGAAAAACATGGCGCTGAGCAAAGTCTAAAGACTTAGAATAAATGCCTGTTCTAGTAGCTGTTTCCAATTTTGACCCATCCATGTATATTTCAAAGGACGCGTTTAAAGGAGCTTAATTATCCCTTACAGGTATTATCACCGGGAAGTTCGTTGTGAAGAAAAGGTTTAGTAAGAGGTAGTCAGTACCACCAATTACATTACAGTCCATAAATTGGAGTAAGATACTAATATGATCAAAAGATTTCGAATTCCAGAAACCCAATTCTTTAAGTCTAATTGCACTCTGGCAAAAATATCCAGTGGTTACAGTTACATCCTAAGAGAACAAATCTATAAAATTTTTGGATCCTTGGTATGGCTTTTATATTTTCAAAAGCGTTAGTTGCGATGCTATTGGTTCATATTCATCAATAATACAATAACGACAAACTTTGTCGGACTTTTTACTATTTGCCCATTCAAAGAGTGACTTAGCGTCAGTTAGTTGGCCTTGGTAAGGTCTCTGCAAACTTACCCTTAAAGCATTTCGCTTAAAGGAACCACCAACAGCATCCTATGGCCCTTTTCCGTGAGATTTAGCAAAAAAAGTGCCATTCCGCGTAGAACACGTTGTCGAAAATCTACACAAATGCAAAAAATACTTTAAACATAAAGCTAATCTAACTAATTAACCGAAAACCGTGCTATGGGAAATTCAATTCAAAATATAATAAAATTTTGAAGAATAAAAAAAACATTAATCCTATCAACTTTAAATGTTTAGAACTTTACAAAATCCCTATAAACCCAAAACACTCTTAGAAAGATCATACAATTAGCTAAAAGTTTTCCACAAAAAAGTTTTCTCCAAAACGTTAGGCTGACCAAAGAAAATTTTTTTTCTAAAACAAGTCAGAAAGTCAGTTATTTTTCCTATAATTCCTCAGGACTACATTTTACATATATCCCCCCCCCCCCCAGGTGCAGTTAGTCTATGCCTCCTCTATCACCGCCCAGAAGTTTCGTAACCTTATCTTTTACACTCAGTACATAAACTTGCGCTCTTGTGCAGTTTCCAAGTAAATCTTTTTTTTTTTTTTTTTGTAGGCAAAGTTGACAAGACAAAATGGAAGTTAGTATTGCTAAATTTGATTTTAATACCCTACACCCAGGATAAGTAGGGTAAGGGAGGGAAATATGGACCACCCATCTTTCTTTTTTAAATAAAACCCAAAATACATAAAACAAAACAATTAATTTTATGTCATTCAGTAAAGGAAACAATTTACCTTTATTCTGATTCACTTTTAGATAAATATCTCATCAGGATAAAGAAAAAAAATTAAAAAACTGAAAATACTCAAAATGAAGATAAAAAAAAAGAGTAGTGTAATATGGACCATATAGTCCATTTGGTACAAAAGTTGCATATAAAAATGTCACTTTCACATTCGGCACATTTTTCATGACTCCAAGAACGTCAGATTATACATTCAACCCAAAATTCGCCACGTCGATCTTCTGAGTAAAGGGTATTACATTATATGCATTTTTTATAATTTGTTTTCCTTTGTAGTTAACGAATTACATATAATGACCATCAGACTCGTCATGAGAACTGCAACTAGATTCCCCATCTGAAAAAGATGACAAATACATTTGTTTTCGAGGCTTTTTTCTTTGGTGGTCCATATTACCCACAGCACGTGTTGGTGAAATAAATGGTTTTTTTATGAAAAACTCTTTTGGTTAATGAACTTATTTGTGCTAATAAATTATAAATGGTATTCACTGACTTTATATAATTAACCATTTATTTAAAAACGCGATGTCTTTAAAGTGAAATAATGAAATATACCTACTAGAAAAAAATTATCAATGATCTTTTTTTTAGAAAAATCAACTTTACAGAAACATGCGACTTCACCGAACGCTAAAATCGCCCTATTATAAGCTTTAGGTATTAGCGCTAAGTTTGAACATGAATAACGGTAAATCCTATGTATGCAGTGGGAAATAACCGTGTGGTCCATATTACCCACGTAGTCCATATTTCCCTCCCTTACCCTATATATTTACTTTGTTCTTCCATTTGTAACGCAGAGAATGAGGCGTGGCAGGTATGGAAAAGTATATATATTCTTGATCAGCGCCACCTCCTGAGTCGATATAGCTATGTCCGTCTGGCTGGCTGGGTGTGCGTGGAAAACAAATTTTTTTGGAAAATTGAGCAACATAATTCAATGAAATTTATTATTCTGCCTCAGTCATGAAAATTAGCTTGGGGGATTGAAAATGAGCTTAATCGGTCAACGGACATGCCTACCACCCATACAAAATGCAAGAATAAGAGCATTACTTGCAATAACAGAAGCAAAATACACATAAATATTAGGGATAGTAAGAACAAGCTCTGTGCTTGGAGAATCTGGACTAGAGGGTGTGGAACATCCCAAATAAGCAAAATGTTTTTGAGACAGCTCAACCAAATTGCACTCAAATACTCAAATCAATAAATGCAAACTCTGAGAAAAACTAAGCGAACTCGGACAAGAGGGCGTGGCACCTCCCATATAAGCAAAAGTTTCAAAATGTTATACTGAAAGATTTTTTTATGAAAACCTAACCGAATTGTACTCTCAGACCAGTAAATGCAAGCTCTACGCAAAATCTAGGTAAACTCGGAGGCGAGTGCGTTGCACTTTCCACATAATCAATTTGTTCTTATGCTCTCCTAGGAGTTGCGGAAGAATAAAACAATTTATTTATATATTAATATGCAAGGCAAAAATTTGTCCTACCTTTTTTACTATGTTAGAAATGGAGCACGACTTTGAATTATACACCATTAGAAAGGTATTTGCGTGAAAATGTGCACAAAGTTAAAATTATTTTAATATTTTGCCATAAGGCCAGGTAAAATTAAATGCAAATTTTTCAATATTAACAACGACAAAATACGCGGTCACACAGAGCTGAAAAGAGGATACAGCACAAAGAGAAAGACAAAAAAACTGACTGACACTGATTAAATGTTTTCTTTTCGTTTCATTTCAGTTGTCATTGTACCAGGTATGATAAATGAGCTTTTCTATTTTGTACCAAATAACAAAACAAAGTAATAAAACTGAACAAATAGTACCAAAATTATTTAAAATTTTTGGTCATTGGGCGAATCTAGTTTTAATAAAAACTTGTACATACAAGAATATTGCATAATATTTATCAACTAAGTGTTTAATAATATCCTTGAAATGCAGTGTAGGGTATTTAGTTTTTGGTCAGGCCAAAGATACCACCCTTACTAGTTTGAGATTAATATACTCAGTATCAGAACATCATGTGCACATTAAGGAAAACATGAAAGATTTTTTATGTTTTTTTTTACTTTTTTTAAGGAAGCGTGAGAAAAGTATGACCCATCCCCCCCCTTAAAGCCTTACGTAATTTATACACGACCCCTAACTAAGTATTTATACGTATACATGTAAAGACATTGTTGGCAGATTATTTTCGATCTCCACTAAAAAAATTAATTACGAACTTTTACAATAACATCTGCTAACGTCAGTTCATGCAAAAAGTTATAAATTATTCAGACAGACATACTTTCTGCCTATTAAGAAATACGTATGTATTACATATTGACTTAATGAAAGCTGTCAATTTTTTCACTTATAAAAAATCCATAAAGTGCCCAAGTAGGAAATGTAATGCTTGGCCTGAGCTCTGAAGTTTTTATCTCATTTTTGGAATTTCAATGCTTTAGCAGGATTTTTCTTTGACACTAAGGCATCTTCATAAAAATATAGAAATCATAAATTTTAGATAATGAATATACGTTTCCACTTTTACCCAAAAAGAAACCATGTTCTCATCAAATTTGTATGAACTATAAAGTTTCTAAGACATTTTTGAAGTGATAGTTAAGGTAATACCACAGTAAGAAACTTTATCTCAGTTTTTCGCAAAAAACTATGAAATCTACATTAAAAATTGTGTGCTAACAAATTATATATAGGGGGTTATCGTGAATAAATATTCTCGGGGAATTTTCTCAGACTGCCGTGCATTCTCTTTTGCAGTTTAAGAAATTCCCCGGGAATCTTGATTCACGATAACCCCCTATATATTATGATAAAACGTTTCCATTTTTGTCCAAAAGACCATTGTACCATAAAATTTCTATGAGTTATGAAGTTTTTACCTCATTTTGGCAATGATATTTAAGATAACACCACAGTTGAACACAGCTTTAGCACATTTTTTCTCAAAGAATATTTGTCCAGTAAATTTTTGGATAATGAATATGCGTTTCCATTTATGATAATACTTACATACAAATAACTTGGCTCAGCAAACAGTTATCCAATTGATTAGATTAAGGTAATCTGTTGTCTTGTTATGTTGAGACGTTTAACACTTTCTACGCCAAATGATAATTTGAGGAACATTTAACGTATGATGGACCGTTGCTTTTTTCGAAAATTTACTTCACCAAATTATTGTATGGTTATGAGCCAATATTGGTGGCGAAAAATTCACCACATTTTCAATTACATTGTAAAAGCACTTTGGAGAGAATTTACACTTGAAAATATTGTTATCTTTATGAAATTTAGTATTTTTTTTTTAATTTAAATTCACATTTTTTTTTTTTTTTTCAATTTTTATAGTGTATTTTTGCACTTTTTTGGAAAACAATTTTTTTAAGTTTATGTGTTTATTTAACCAATTTTATGGAGTCTTTAATTGAATGTAGATGAAATAGAAAAATTACAAATATTAGTTAATTTATTTTAACCCATTAACGACTAGTTTCAAAAAAAAAAATTTCAAAATAAAAATTTGTCAAAATCGATATACTTAATAACAAAACTTACATCTAAGCAAATGCAATGAATCTGAAGTTCTGTTAACTCAGAAATCTCGTGGTTCTATGTACGTAGGCTGCTATATATATTTATATCTGGCCTAGGCAACACTAATGTCAATAGCTAAAATCTGGCAACATCATAATAAAGTTTGACATTGTTTAGCATAAACGTACTCACAACGTTTTGATGTACAATTGCTATTTGATTTGCTTGTAGCGAGTTAAGAAAATTAATTTTTCCATTGATAATTTAAGCGATTGATAAATTATGGGGTTTCCAACGAGAACAAACGTTTTTTACAACTAAGTGTTCATGCAAAATCGAATGTATTAGAGTAGAACTACTGCCCAAGGATGCCTTTATCTCACGGTATGTCACATGACGATCTTGCATTATCATTTCACGCACGGCATCAATGTTCTCTGGCACAACGGCCGTTTTTGGATGACCTTCACGGAATTCGTCTTTGAGCGAGCGTCGACCACGATTGAATTCATTAAACCAGTTTTTCACAGTGCTATGGGATGGTGCTTCATCGCCATACAAAGATTTAAGTTCATCGATGCACTCTTGTCGTGATAATCCACGTCGAAAGTTGTGAAAAATTATCGCACGAAAATGTTCACGAGTTAATTCCACTTTTTTGCCAAATTGATTTTTTCAAGACACTGAAAACAACACAAATGATGGTCGTACGTCAAAACGTTCTGAGTACGTTTATGCTAAAAAATGTCAAACTTTATTATGGTGTTGCCAGATTTTAGCTATTGACATTAGTGTTGCCTAGGCCAGAAATATATTTAGCAGCCCACGTATACTCTTGTCGAAAAGTGGGCGTAGTTGCATAAGTGAGACACCTACTTTTTCACTATTAGATATTTAATCGAGTTAATCTTCCAAAATATACAAGATTTTTTAATGAAATTTGGTAGATAGATGCCGAACATCAATGAAGACTTACACTAGTCAAAAAGTGGGCGTAAGTTTTACTTTCTTCCATGTACTGAATTGCTTATTTCCCTACCAAACAAGGAAAATCAGTTCAAACCATAATGGAAGAAATGTCATCCCTTTTGTGGCGACTTCTTTCCGAGGAAAACTATTGTTTACAAATAGCGTAACCTTTTAAGCAAGGCAGGCTCTCACTTGAAGACGACCCACGGCCAGGACGGTTGATCGAGAAATCATTCAAAAGAAGACACAGCTCGCAGAAATTGTTGGAGCAGATACAACAGATACAACCAATTTTAAAATTCTTGGCGGTAATCTTGGCATGACTTAAGTCAGCGCAAGACGGGTGCTCACGAAGCCTCAAAGGAAACAGAATGTGAAGACAGAAATGGAGTTTTGGTTCAATTAGTTACTATTGATGAAACTTGGGTTTATCGTTATGAACCTGAGTCCAAACAGGAGTTTATGCAGTGGCACAAATGCCAAAACTTAAAAAAAAATTTCGTGGGAAAAAATTTTCATTGATGAAGGATTCAGTGTCAGGGTTTTTGTTTAGACAAAGATCCGGTGATCGAGGTGTAATTTCATTCAAAATAGTAAAGTTTTTTAGAAAATACAAAAAGAGTTGGTTCTTGATTTTGTGAATGTCACATATGTATGTAAGTTAATACGCTTTGCTCAAACTCTGTGAAACTAAATCCCACCCCTGCTTTAAGTCGAAGCGTTTTTTTAGAGACTATTCCCATGAGTCGGCTATAACTATCAGTGGCGGATCCAGGGGGGGTGGGCGATGGGGCGACCGACCCCTCTCTCAAACCTAAATTATATGTAAAGATTTTGAAAACATTCTGTTATTATCTAGAAATGTAGTCAATGGGCCCCCCTCTTGACAATGCTGGATCCGCCACTGATAACTATACAATTTAAGTACGATTACATTAAGTGATTCATTCTACTGTTAATATGTGAGGGGTTTAAACATATAAGATGAAAGGATAAGCATACTGTTCCCTCAGCCCTACATAGTAGCATTTAACCTTAGAAATTTAAAGGTCAAGGTTGTTCAAGGTGACAGCTATACAATAAGTACATAATTTCCTTTTCAATTATAACGATCATATTCGCGACCTTTTTGGATAATTTCTAACTGGTAACACTTTTGAATTGCAAAAAAGAAGCAAGAAAAAAAAACCATACGAACTTTATTATTTACAAATAAAAAAAAACACAAAAATTTCAATGCCGCCAAACATATAGCCGTACTCTTCTAACTGCACTACGCTCACAAAACAACAAAAATTAATTAAATGCAAAGAGAGAGTATGCGCGCGCTCTCAAGCGCTGTTCTCACTCTCTCCAGCTGTCATGCGGTCGGTCGGTCGGCCCGACCACCACCCGCCACCGAAAAAACAACACGAAAAATGCTATGACGATGACTATACACTGCAGTCGGAGCACGTATGAGCAGCAGAAGCAGAAGCAGCAGATACGCGATATACACAGATTCAGAAAACACTTAAAATTTCATAGATACACAAACAGCATGTTAACAAAAAGCGAAAAAACGAAAAAAAAAGAATGAAGAAGAAAACGACGAACGCAGCGATGAAGAAAACTCATTAAATTTAATGTTTTAAAATAAAGAAAATTTTATTTCAAACGAAACACTTCAATATCTTTTTAATGTATCTCATAGATACATTTGCACTTAGAGAAAATGTAAGGGGGAGGGCGAAAAAAAGGGCCAAACTGGGCAGGAAAACCACTTTTTCACAATTGTACTGATTTTTATTGCTTTTTTTTCAAAAATTGCTTTTCTGTGTGTGTGTGCGTGTAAAGCTCGTATTTCAACATTAAACTCATACAATGTATATCTATCTTTTAGATACAAGTACACACTTTTTTTCAACTTTTCTGTATGAAAATGCAAAATTTTACATCAGATCTTTACAACATAAATCTTGCACAATTTATTGTAATTTATTTTTTCACATTTTCTATATTTTCTTTACACCACAAAATACTCAACGCACGAAATTTTCAATGGCAAAAAAATTCCAACCGGGAATCTCATACAAGATTTTCGTTGGGTCTCTCGAACGTCACTGGATTCCAATTTACATCAATTGGGAAGAACAAGTCGATAGACGACGACGACGGGTCGGTTGCGTTCCACTCACTCACAGTGGTGTATGGTTTGGCATCACGCTCTGACTTTCTGCCATTTAGGCAGGCGCAAGCACATACACACATCTTTAAAACCGAAAAAAAGCTGTAAATGCGCTCTCTGCAGCACTGTTAAATATTAACAGTGCTCATATCAAGGCAGTAGAACAGAAAAATGTTAAATAAAATTACAACTTTAATAACAGAACACAAAAAATCATTATTAATGTGCATAAATTTAGTCACTGTCATGCACAATTACTTTAACATTTTAATGCAAAGATACCCTGTCGGAAATTAAACAACACCGCAATTAGCTTACATCGAACCACGCTATCTCTATCCATTCCTAGTTTTAATTCAAATTTTGCTTCAACTGTATGGGTCGTACCACACCCTCTTATTTAAATTCCCGCTGACTCTGTTCAGAGCTTGCATCAAGCATCAAGCGTACCTAGTATTCGTTTGAAATTTATATGCATTTCTCACATAATGCGTTCAATATAGTCCCTGCAGTAAAATTTGGATCTAGCCCCAAAGAGTGACTACTTCCACAACTGTTCAAAAGGTACTAGCGTTGCTCTAGTTCCAACGTAGTGCACAGTTTCGGAGATATGATGTGTTTCATATTTTTTGGGTGTGACACCGCCCACTTTTCTTTGTAGTATATATTATATCTCTCTGTGCCAATCACAAAAATACCGAATCTTATCTATCTGCTTCTAATAGTTTCGGAGATATGACGAATATGACGAATTTTGTTTTGGGGCGTGGCACCGCCCGTTTTCACTTTGAGTTGATTTCATCTTACTTGATTTGATTAAATGCACATAAATTTATTCATATATCACTCCAGCGTTTAATGGGATTAACATTTTTAAACAGAAAAATCGATTTTTTTCAAAATTCAAGAGATTTCGACCCGTTTCACTATTTTGTGGACCAGATGCTAGAAAAAGCGGGCACCTTTTCAGACAGGTGAATGTATAACCTTTAATTTTGCGTTTAAGAACATGTGTCCTTGTAGTGAATTATTTTTGTGTACACTTTTTTGTCAAAAAAAAACCATAGTACGACGCACTGTTTCACATCTACATATATTGGATTATCTGAAATTGTGTTATTTTTAGATTATTTAAAAAAATTGTAAAATTTTTCATTCGCCATTTAAATTGCGCATTAGCTAATCCGTCATTGTTCGCTCATTCTTCTTCTGATTACATCTCTCAATTTTAAGATACTCGTTCGCTCAATTTTCAGATAAACCGAAATCGAGTCTCGAAGCTTTCAAAATTTGCAATTGTCTCTCGACTGGTGAATAGGTAATTCAGAGGGAGGCAATTGTCGATTCGTTGGATATACACATTGAAAAATCGTCAGTCCATTATATGAAAATTCGTTAGTTGTGGAACTAGTACTAGTCCTGTTTGGAAGTAGTCAAAGACTAATCATGCACGATTAACTGCAGGGGTTTGATTTTCTTTTTTGTTTGTATTGGTAGGCGTGTCTGTGTCTGTTTGCCGATTGCTGCTGACCTTTGACAACAGAGCCGCTTTGACAAATTTAATTAAACTATTTATTTCAGAGACTAATAGAAGCACAGATGGACATAAATATGTGGCTATATCGACGACGTAGGAGATTATATCGATCATGCACTTTTTTTTTTTTTTTTTTTTTTTGCGGATGAGGAGTGAAAAGCATTTGCGCTCTTAGGCCCGATCATCACCGGTACCCGTCGAGTCGGACTCTCATAAACGTCCTTCTGACTAAAAACACTTCCTCTTCATCGGGACTTCCCCCTGGGAAACCGTTTTTGGCATTGCATCAGAGGGGTTCCCTATAAGACATTTAATGCCATTTCTTTTAATTTGCCTACGTTGAGCTTCCGCTTTATTACTCCTGTGAGAGAGGGGCTGAATAGTGCTTCAGCAGCCCCTGCCAGCATCTTTATTTCTCTTTTTAGTAAAGGTGGGAAACAAGGAGGGGAGAAACCGCTTCAGGACTTAGCCGAGGACGAACGAGGTCCTACTGACTGCGATCTCTGCCAGGACAAAAGTTGTCCTGTTCTGGAACCCGCTGGTCTCTGCCAAGGCGAACGAGGCCTAGTGTCGAGACCCCCCACACAAGAAGAAATTAAGAGCGCTGGCGGCTAGACAAGATGATGCATAGCGGTAGCGTTTTTTAATGTCAAAGGATTTGTTGACTTCTGGCGGCTCTACATATCGTCCTATTAATAACCAATTTTCTTCGCTTATCAGCACAGTTGGTATGATGTTTTCGGCTGTAAGTGGACCAACGCGATCTTGTAACTCCCGTCTTCTCTCCGCCCAATTTCTGCAGTTGAAAAACGTATGTTCCGCATCGTCCAGTTCTGCGTCGCCGTATATGCAGTCTGGTATATCTGTCTTTGCTATTTTGTTTAGGAATTACTGAAAATATCCATGTTCTGATAGCAGCTGCGTTATGTAATAATTTACCTTGCCAAACTTCCTGTCTAACCAGGGGTTCAACTGCGGTATTAGCCGCGTGGTCCAGAGTCCGAAGGTTTCATTTCGCCATCTCTCTTGCCAGCTTTGTAAGGTGTGAGCCCTGACATCTTGCGCTGTCCATTTGGCTTACCATTTGCTTCTCCTGCCTCCACAGTCTTTGACGCTCCAGGACCACCAAGTCTATTGGTATCGTTCCGCTTATTACCAGCACCGCAGCGTGTGACAAAGAACGACGACGCTACGCGTAATGCTTCTGTTTTTTGCACCGAACTCAGGGCTTTTCAAAAGTTATTCGTTTTAACTGAGTCGGCCCATGCCTCGCAGCCGTATAGCAAGACTGATTGGACAGTAGCCATCAAAAGCTTTCGTTTGCTTGCAGTTGGTCCACCTATGTTTGCCATTAATCTTGACAGTGATGCCGTCACTTGACCTGCTTTAGTAGCAGTATGTTGAATCTGCGCCCAGTAGGTCAGCTTGGAGTCTATCCTGACACCCAGATATTTAACCACTTTCTTCGTTATATACGTTTCCGTTTCTGTATTTTCAGTGGCTAGCTTGAGACCGTGGTCGTCCATCCATGTCTGCGTATCATTGCCTGGTTTAGCTTCCGTTGAGCATCTTCAGTATTTTTGGTTGTTAACACAGCTGCAATGTCATCGGCGTAACCTACTAAATACAGTCTGTTAAATAAGAGCGTGGTCACGATTACTCGCGATCGGTAAAGTATAATGCTGTAATTTTTTTTTCTCACACAGAGGGCAGTATTGTCCTTCATGCTTCGTGAAAGTGAATCAGCTGACCACTGTTTTCAATGCGTTCTCAGCATTTTTCCAAAATGAGTACCGCGTACGCGTCGCGCTTTGAAGCCGTTTTTTTGTGTTTGCACCCCAAAGGTCCCAAAAGACCCAAGCGGCGGCTGCGAAGTATATGCAAAAGTCGAAACAGTTTGTGAGTAAGTGGGTGAATCGCTTCAAAGAAGTAAAAAATTTCGATGACTTTCCAAATCGCGGGTCTGTCGGTGTAGTGACGGAAAAACAGGAAAAACTGATCTGTGCTCTATTTTCGAAAAATCCAACATTAGCTTTGCGTGAAGGTGCTTCGAAATTGTCCCAAAAAGGTTTGAATATCTCCCACGGAACTATTCGTAATCATTTGATTGCAAATAGTGTGAAATACCGAAGTACTTTGCAAAAACCGATGCTCAGTGAAAAACATGTCCAAAAACGTCTTGAATGGGCCAAAGACAATTTGGATCGTGACTGGGGCAACGTTATCTTCACTGATGAATCCTCTTTTTGGGCCTTTCCTATCATCAGGCATGCCTGGACCACACCCACCAACAGCTGGTTCGACGCATTCACAAAATTTGGAGGTCGTTTTCAGAAGAGTATGCGCAAAATCTTGTTCAAAGTATGTCGCGAAGATGTCAAGCTATAAATGATGCTTGGGGTGATTGGACCTGCTATTAATGTATTTGCATTGAAGTTTTCGATCAAATAAATCAATATTAAAAAGAATTTTCGCAATGGGTATTTTCATTTTCTCACAACAATGACCACGCTCTTATTTAACAGACTGTAAGTGTCGTCTGGCATATCAATGTCTAATATTTCGTCGTAGCAAATATTCCAAAGATCTGGACCAAGAATGGAACCTTGCGCCGCCCCAGCCTTTATTTCTCTGTGACGCATGCCGCTGTTTGTATCGCAAGCCAGAGTTCTGATGCTGAGATAACTACGTACTATTTTTCGCAGGTATTCGGGAACCTGAAAACGGTTTTCCAAAGCACCGATCATGTCAGCCCATCTGGCGCTGTTAAAAGCATTTTTGACATCTAGTGTTGCCAAGAGAACTATTCGCCTGCTGTGTTGATTTCCGCTCTGGGCAATCTGTACGCTTTTTATCACGTCGGCTATGGCGTCGACTGTGGATATCGATCAAGCTACCCCCCTATGTGAAATTTTATTCAATTCTATGAATATTTGCCCAAAGAACTATATCTTGGCGTTCAACTTTAGTTCGGCGCATTTTTGATCGAAAATTGTACTTTTCATCAATATTTTTTTTTGTTTTCATACTAAATTTTAAAAATTTTTATAAAGACAAAAGTAATGTCATTATATGATTTAGCTGGTATTCTGTCAGTAATCAATTAAATTGGGTTCTGCTTACACAAAAAGTTTACTTGATAGAGTGGAATTGATGCTATATATTTAAAAAAATGATATGGGTCAAATAGCCGATTATTATGACCGACTTTCAAAATAAACGATTCATATTTTTGGATGAATTTTTTCAAACAAAATACCAACCTAGGCTCAAAGTTCATTCAATTTTATGAATATTTGCCAAAGGAACCATACCTCTGCGTTCAAGTTTAGTTCGGCGCATTTTCGATTGAAAATTTTACATTAGTCGGTCATAATAATCGGCTATTTGACCCATATCACTTTTTTAAATATATAGCATCAATTCCACACCATCAAGTGAACTTTTTATGTAAACAGAATGCAATTTAATTGATTACTGACAGAATACCAGCTAAATCATATAATGACATTACTTTTGTCTTTATAAAAATTTTTAAAATTTAGTATGAAAACAAAAAAAAATATTGATGAAAAGTACAATTTTCGATCAAAAATGCGCCGAACTAAATTTGAACGCAGAGGTATAGTTTCTTGGGCAAATATTCATAGAATTGAATGAAATTTCACATAGGGGGGTAGCCGAGATCAGTTTTCAAATCGGCCCACCCTAATAGATATACACATATATTAAATGGCGTTAAATGACTTTTTATCGAATTTCAATTATCAATGGTGTTAATCAGCTCCAAATATCACAAAAAAATAATTTCCCTGATTTGTTCAAGATTTTACGTTGATCATCATTGATTGGCTCTGTTGAGCAATGCGGGCAATCATTGTCAGTCTGTCGTTTGGAATTATGATAACGGTCAAACGGATAAAACTAGATGCATGAAATTTGGTAAATTCTTTTTCTTTTCAGGTTTTCTTTTTTATACATATCTATACGTATAGACTTTTGACAATAGAGTACAAGGAAGCAAAATCACATAACCTGTGTTTGCACAAGTTTGTCCCATCTTCTCATTTGTTCTTAAATTCTTCAGTTTCTATCCATAAATTTGTATGTATGTAGTTTTTATTATCCAAAAGCCAAATATTTTATATTCATAAAATCATTAACATTATAGGTTCCAGATAGAGCTTAAAGACTTTGGTAGAGCCCTTTTTAAATATAACACTCAGGGGATTCCTGAAAACGTGTAAAAGCCTCGAAAACCACGTAAACTCGTAAAAGTTGTCAAAATCAATACAAAATTTGACAGTTTTACGAGTTTACTAGGTTTTCGAGACTTTTACACGTTTTCTGGAATCGCCTTACTATATATTTGTAAATCACATAAATTTTTTATAAAAGTTGAAGATTGATTCTTCTTTAAAATGATCAACTTATCTCAAAATTTACAAAACTTATATAAACTTGAAATTTGTTTGGAATTTCATGTTAATAAAATAATACACTTAATTCGATTTATTAATTTTCAAATAATTTTTGTAGCTTTTGCATTCTTAAAAGTTGATTTTTTTTTTTTTTTTTGAATTGTCTTAAAATCAAGTAACATTTAATTAAATGTTAATCATACATCACGTATTCCTAAATCAATGACATGTCAACAATAAAAAACACTGCTGGCTGACTCTCAAAAATCAGATCAAACGTCAGTTGCAAAGTATTGCGACAGCATTTTCTTAAAAAAAAATATAACAAATGTTTTTACCAACTTGCTTTATTACTGTGACTTTTAGTTTTCCCCTTGGGTATATGAATACATGCGATGCAAGCTACTGCCTACAGTAAATGTTAAATAACAGCAATCATCACTGTTAGCATTTTAGCGCTATTTTATTTATTACATTGTTTAGCTGTTTTATCGTTTTTGTTTTCATTGCTCATTCCATTTGCTCTTACACACACTTGCACACATATACTTACATATATTGGTATCTGTGAGTTTAAGATACATACTTATGTATTTAAAATTTCTTATTAGATTATGGTAATGTTCTCTGGCATTATTCTGTTACTTTAATGCATAACTTAATGTTATGTTAACGTACATGTTACATACATATATGTACTTTTTTTCATTCTTGCGCTGTTTAATTTAATTTGCTGTTAAATGTTCCAATTATTTTAATTATCCATTTTGAGAAAATTTAATAATCATGCAGGTATGGTAAAATGTTAAATGTTTGTAAGTATTCTGATATAACTTCTTGGGTGTGCGTTACACCAAAATGAAACATCTTTATCTAACGCGATCATTTGCTATGGATTTATCTCTCTTCACAACTTTAACGTTTCTTTGATTTCCTTCCTCAACTTTTTTTTCTAGGTGACTTTTGGTCTATCAAGTCCTAATATTTGTCGATTTCATTTTGCAGGTATAATCTTCTTGGTAATCATCATCAACTTTTCTCTCAAAACGGCTATTATTCCAAATACATGTCCTTAGCCACATAGACCAATCTAGGTTCTCACCGCGTTGCAAAACTTTTTGAAACACTTATCTGACCCATCCTTGCGACGCAACTAGTGCAAGCCCTTCCACCAAAATGGCTGCATGAAGGAACATAGAACGGTAACAACATTTCATGGCATCACCAACTTTATTCTATAAAGGATTAATCAGCGCAGTCCCAAAATATTTGTTATGTTCAATTTATAAACAATGTCAGACCTTCGAAAATCAACTTGTATCATCTCATCTCAAGTCTAGTGAAGCCCACATTTATCATGAAATTATAGTTATCCCACAGTCACCAAGACATGATCGAAAGGACATCAATCCAGTATCGAACATCAGACTACCAGACATTCGCACATTCTAAGCAATCACAATCAGAATAATGCAGACTTCATAACACCTGCCCGATAAACTCAGCGAAAAATTGGATTGTAAAATCAACTACTTTACTGTTGATTCAATGTCCAAAATTAGTTGTGAAGTTTAACGAAAATACGACAATTTGACACCTACATGGTTAGGTCTTGTTCTACTTTTTATGCATTCTAACCATGTAGTACGTCACAAAAAAATGTGAATAAGAACAAGTGTTGCAATATTTGCAAAGTTCAACGAAAACGTGTGCGCGTGTGGTGCCAAAAAAAAAGTAAAATGGATTATACCGACGATTACGAGGACGATGAATACCTAAAGATAACAATTGAAGAAGAAACCGATCCGGATGAAGGAATTCAGGAAGCTTAAAAGTAAAAAAAAGAAACCAAATAAAACAAATAAAAATGCATTTAAACCTATCGCGAATGTTTTTTAAATAAAAAGCAAATTTTCTTTGAATCAACCTCAAATGTTTGATAAATCAAAAGAAAATATTATTTGATTTAAATACTAATCACTTTCAATTTAATAGTTTTTCACAGTCAATTCAAATAATATCGCCATCGGAGTTAAACTGATATCCATTGAATCAACAGTAAAAGTTGTCGTTTTTTCCCTGAGTGTATATGGATGGAGTAGACCTCTTAAATTGTTCTGCGTTATGTTTCTCTTAAGGTCGCTAGATAAGGAAACCCAAGAATTGGGAAAGTTGTGGCAAATGCTAAAAATCATCGTAAAGGATCGTGATAAATGGAGACGTTTCATTTTGGCAATAGGAGATACAGGAAAACACATGTTTCTCTTAACAAGGCCAGTTGCGGCCGCTATATTCCTTGGCGTAATGTTCTGAATGTGGTAAATAATCGGAAACTATTCACCTGGTTTTGATGAAATTTTCAAAGCCTGTTTCGTCAAACTTCTGAGACTGTTTCAGCTAGAGCACTAGGGCAACTAACATCCATTGAAAAAAATGGGCGGAATCACACTCCTTGAAAACTAAACTAGTCTTATCTCCGAAACTATTCGACGCAGATGTGTAAAATTTGGTACGTATATAGAGACAATCAGGACAAATAATGTTCACTGAAAAAATTAGAAGAATCACTGTTCTCAGTTGTTTTTTGTTCTCAAAAGGGTAAATATTCACGAAACGGTTAATTTTTTAAGGAATTTTTTTAAAATATGCTTAGGTTAGGTTAGGTTAGAATAGAGTGGCGGTTAGCGATGCAAGCTTAAGCCTAATTAGCACTAAAAGTGCCATTTTAATACCACAAAAGTGGCTCGACAGACTAGTATATGTGAAAATTTTAATCACCTAACTAACGATATCTATATCCAGTTAGTCCTATTAAGGCAATTGAGCAGCGAGCCAATTTCAATGTCGGCAATTTCGCTGAGTGTATTGAAGAAAGGCTTTCCCAGTGATTTAAGTCTAGCTCTAGTCAGAGCTGGGCAGTCACAGAGAAAGTGTTCAAGAGATTCTTGCTCGTTTGCAACTAAGCAACTCCGACAAAAGGGGTTGAAAGGGATGCCTAGTTTTTTAGCATGCTTGCCGATGGCCCAGTGTCCAGTGCAAACTGCAGTAATTCTTGCTATATTTATATGAAGGCCAGATTTACCTGGATATCCTACATGTAGTCAATGCTTTCCAATTAGTGTTCGCCTCGGTTAAGTAAAATGAGAAGATCCTCTTCTTTACTATACCTAGCGGAGTATGTACCCGCACCGCATTAGTGACGTTAAGGGAGGAACCGTGCCTAGCAAGTTCGTCAGCCTTTTCGTTGCTCTCGATGTCCCTATGGCCTGGAACTCAAACGAGAGCAATTTCAAACTGACGTCCAAACCTGACTAACTCCTTCTTGCAGTCCCCCACCAATTTTGACCTTATTATTGCTGAATTCAGTGCTTTGATAGCTGCCTGACTGTCTGAGAGAATTTCCAAATAGCAAAAACTTCTACCTAAAAGACGCAGGTTGAATCTGGCAAGCGAAATGATTGAGATAGTTTCAGGTCTTTTGAAAATATTTCCGCGCCAACACCACACTCCATCTTGAAGCAATCGGTGTATATGGCGATTTCAAAATTTAGGTTGATACTGCCATCTTCCTACTGAGCTCTATAAGGAATCCATACTCGAAAGTTATTATCAAAATTGAGTATGGGACAGGTGTAATCTGTTGAGCAGGTGAGCTCAGTTTGCAGATTTTCAAGGATGGCAGAGTGACCATACGGCTTTGGTACCCAAGAGCCGGTTTCCCTGAGTCTAACTGCGCTGCTTGAAGTAATAGCTTTAAGAAAAGAGGAGGCAAAAAGTGTAAAATAACGCTTAGAGCTGCGGTAGATCAAGATCTCAGTGCCCCCGTTACACCGACACATGCGATCCTTTGCACCCTCTCTAGATTTGCCTAATTATAGCCTTAGCTAGTAGCCCACATTTTTTACTAAAAGTTTTTTGCAGGCGTAGAAGGCTATGCAGGCCTTCTTGCATCTCAGTTCGATGTTTTCTTTCCAGTTTAGCGTTGGATCCAGTATGACTCCTAGATACTTGGCTGTCTTGGAAAGTGTCAGAGTATGCCCACTTAACCGAGGGAGATTGAAGTTGGGAATTTTGGTTTTTGTAGTGAAAAGCATAAGCTCAGTTTTTGCTGAGTTAACTCCCAGGCCACATGAGCTTAACTTTGTCAAAGCTCCTTCCATGATATTACTAATCACGTCTGGAAAGGGGCCTGATACCAGTATTACCACATCATCTGCATACGCAACAACCTTAACCCCATTTTTGTTAAGCTGATTAAGGATAGTGTTTATAACCACTAGCCAGAGCAGAGGTGAGAGGACACCCCCCTGAGGTGTTCCTCTGCTAACTGAACAATTCTTGTTTCAAGCATGGATACTATCCATGTCGTAAGACACTCCTCTACCCCATGCCCGGTAAGACCATCCTTAACCCTCAGCGTACAATCCTCCAAAAACTTTCGTAGCGTACAATTGGGGTGAGGTTGGACTTCGATCGCGTATAACTTTTGTTTTTCAGAGTCGATTTATAATTTTTTTTTTTATTCCGTAGGGAATTTGATCAGCAAAACAATGAGCTGTGCTTTATACCTGCCTTCTAAAAATTTTCGTGTGTTTTTGGTCAAAAACTGAACACACTTTCACATGTTTTCCCTCGAAAAAATGGGGTTAGCCTAACCCCATTGTACGCTGAGGGTTAATAGCTTCGATACGAACGTTATTAAAAGCCCCTTCGATATCTAGAAAGGCTGCAAGCGTAAATTGATGGAAATAAAGGGACCTCTCAACCGTGCGAACGAATTCATGAAGAGCTGTTACAGTAGATCTTCCCTTGAGGTATGTACGCTGTGAGGTGAAAAAGGCTGTGCTGACCAGCGATTCCCTAATATAGACATCTAGTATTCTTTCTAGTGTTTTAAGAACAAAGGAAGACAGACTTAAGAATATGCTTACTTATGTATCCCTTTGCTATAGTTATTAGTTCAAATTGTGTAAGGCTTCAGATTTTATTAATTTCGCACAGTAAGACAAGTCATTTGACCTAATGTGCATAGTTCTAGCATAATGACGACTCTTTTTTGAAATTTTAACTATTGCTTTTTTATGCCAATCTTCTTGTAGGCATTATTCTCTTTAGATTTGAGTGAGAATCGGATAAATGAATTCAACGTTGAATTCCGGGTATATTTTCAACATTTCGGCAACATTTTTGCTTTGTTTTTAAGGTTTTTGAGAACAGACGCTGGGGCCTGCACTCGGAGAATGAGGTATGGTATTAAAAAATTGGATTGTATTTTCACAGAGTTTCTTTGATGAAAAATTATATCGGTCAATCAAATGGTCACCGTCTGAATTGATTTCGCTCTAAATTTGTGACATTTGACAATATATGCAAAAAATGTGTTACATTCGGAGTGTTCGTTTACTAGTCCAGAATTAAAGTTTTAGTCCAAAAAGTTTCTTTTCGAATAAAACGTACGTTCTGGACTAGTTAAACCCATATATTCAAGGACTAAATTCATAAAAAGTTAAAAAAACTATTTTTCTTTTTGCTTTAATTTGCGGAAATTTATTAAAAATAATTTTGTACAAAAAATTTAACATTCTTCATAATTTGTCGTTGGGAATTTAATTTCACATAAAAATTTTGTAGCACTCCCTGGAACATACCCGATGGTGTTTCCCCCGATTGCTGCTCAAAAGCTTTGCAAGATTATCTCACCAATTTGTTCCATGGCTCCTTTAGATGTGGCAGCTTCAACATTCTGGAGTGTTCCTTGTTCTATTTTATCTAAGGCTAAACTTTCCTTGACATTACTGGCGACATTCTCTTCTTTTGATGTTGAAAGTTCAGCTTTCGATTTCGATTCAGGCATCTTACCGGCGGCATCCATTTTGCCAACTGCCATTGCTGCACCAACTCTGGTTACGATCTTTGTTGTGCCACCACCACTGCCACTCTTAGCAGGAGGGCCATATAGCACCTGTTTTGCAGTATCTGACTCACTACTAACCGAAGGACTAGGTGATTTATGTTCTTCAGCATTAGCTTCACCAGCAGCCTTTGTATCTGCTGCTTCTCCTTCACCATTGTATTGGAAAGTGGCACATGATTGACCCTGATCTTCACTGGAGTTAGCACCACATGATCCTCTCGGTTCTTTAGTTGTATCACCATCGGCGAACGTAGCACATGATCCTCTTGCTTGTACTTTGGCTGGTGTTACTCCTTTCTTCTTTCCAAAACGATGGTACAAATAAATCAATGCAAAAGTAGCATAGGTCACTTTGGCGACCTGAAAATGTACGATTATGTATTTAGAGAGCCGAGGTTTTATTGTAAAATTGAGACTTACGTTTGCTCGTCCACGCAGTGTAGTGCTATTGAAATGCTTTTTTAATCCTTTTAGCATTGTACCAATTAAGTAAAGAGATTTCTGTATATAGAAATTTGAACAAATGCTTGAAACTGTTGCATTCATAATTTGTTAAAGATTTGGCAGTTGACGTAAAACTGAAATTAAAAATTTCTTTGAGCTAAGTTCTCAAAAAAAAAAAAATATCAAATTCTTTAATAGAGGTATAGACCAGTAAAATTAGATACTGCGACTTTTGCACTAATTCCAAATTTCATAAAACCTATACCAATCGATAGGGAGTTTTATCCTGAACAACATACCAAAATGGTTCCTTCCAAATTTTCCGGATAATTATGTAAATTGGGGTTTTCCCCGTGAAGAACCAGGTAAAAAATTTCGATGTTTCCGATTTTAGAAATATTTGATTAAGTCCTCGATCCAGATTCAATATCTTTTTACAGTTTAAAGTTGACTTTAAACTCCTATGTCGTCCTATGTCAAATAGTTTCAAAGATAGGATTGATTGTTTCCTTATTTTCATATAATAGCCCAGGAAAATAAGACGAAAAAAGAGCTTCTGTGCGAAAAAATTCCCAGTGGAAATTTTTCACCGGAATTGTCTTTATTTATGCATGATACATAAACTGTGAAAAGTCCATTGCAAAGTCGTGTGCGCATAAAAAGTTATTCGGGCTCAAAGGTCACTAAAATCAGTTTTTTGCAAATATCTCGCTAATGCTAACTTTTACAGAAAAATGTTGGTCTTCAATTTTGTAGCACACAAAATTTCCTACAAAAATACGTTAAAAGTATTTGCGTACGACTTCTAGTTTAGGAGATCACCCAATTTAAAAAGTTGTTAACAGTTATGATATGAAATACTACCTATGAGTTCATATTAAAATATCTTACTTTTTGAATTGCAATAACTCTTCAACGAGAAGTTGTACAAACAAAATTAAAATGGCGTTTGAAAGATAATTTATTTTTCTATATACCGTGCAAAATTTTTTTTTCGAACGGCTCATGACCTTAAAAATATTCTTGAATAACCGTTATGGCTTCGAAATTACTGGTTTTTTAAGGATATCTGCGAATTGGTAAGTACTACGATAGAAAGTAATGGGACCAAATTTGTAGAGAATTACAAGATCTACAAAAAATAAGCGATGTGTGTACACATAGAAGTAACCGTATAGAAGATATTCAATAGAAACCGGTTTTTTGGCATTTTAAGGGTTTTTTTGGAATATCTTCTAAACGGTTACTTCTATGTGTACACATATCGCTTATTTTTTGTAGATCTTGTAATTCTCTACAAATTTGGTCCCATTACTTTTTATCGTAGTACTTACCAATTCGCAGATATCCTTAAAAAACCAGTAATTTCGAAGCCTTAACGGTTATTCAAGAATATTTTTAAGGTCATGAGCCGTTCGAAAAAAAAATTTTGCACGGTATATAGAAAAATAAATTATCTTTCAAACGCCATTTTAATTTTGTTTGTACAACTTCTCGTTGAAGAGTTATTGCAATTCAAAAAGTAAGATATTTTAATATGAACTCATAGGTAGTATTTCATATCATAACTGTTAACAACTTTTTAAATTGGGTGATCTCCTAAACTAGAAGTTGTACGCAACTACTTTTAACGTACTTTTGTAGGAAATTTCCTGTGCTACAAAATTGGAGACAAACATTTTTCTGTAAAAGTTAGCATTAGCGAGATATTTGCAAAAAACTGATTTTAGTGACCTTTGAGCCCGAATAACTTTTTATGCGCACACGACTTTGCAATGGACTTTTCACAGTTTATGTATCGTGCATAAATAAAGACAATTCCGGTGAAAAATTTCCACTGGGAATTTTTTTGCAGAAAATGTCTTATTTTCCTGGGCTATAAATAGCGTTTTTCCGAACTTTATCGGCCTGCGGGCACGATCAAATATGTTCCGATTCGGACCAAATTTTTTTTACTTAGTGTTTATACCTAGGAGACCAAAATAAGAACATAAAAAAATACTGCTTCCATATCAACTAAGTACCTTAAATTGGTTTAACAGTGCCATATCCTGTTCGCTTCGCTTTACCTGAAATCAAATCTTATTCATATGTGTCAAATAGTTTCAGAGATATGACAAATTTGATTTTTTTAGAAGGAGGAGGCGTGACCCCGCCCATTTTTTATAAAAAAAATTTTCCCAGTGTCAATTACATATGTACCGAGTCTCATTCCCCTGAGTCCAATATTACCGGAGATACATGAATTTCGGGTCGAAGAGGCGTGGCATCGCCCATTTTTTGTTGGATGCAATTTACTCAAGCATTGTTCATATACATACCAAATCTAATTCACTTACGTCAAATAGTTTCAAAGATAGGACTGATTCTTGCGATTAAAGCCTCATTTTTCCATATACATAAATAGCGTTTTTCCCACCTTCAACGGCCTTGCGGCACGGTCAAATATTTTCCGATAGGGACCAAAATTTTTATGCTGTATATTTACATCAATAGGAAACTTTCTAGCCCCTGGGAGCAAGGTTTTTTTCCTTTTAAATTTTTTTCATATAACTTATGATAGGTCCAATAGACATGAATATCATAGGCGAGGAGCCGGCAATATTAAAAGTGCCGTCATCGCGGATTCTGGAACTTTTAATGAAAAATGGTAGTTGACACTAAGACGAATAAGAAAAGCTTGGTCGGCGTGATTGTAGCCTGGCAAAAATATTTTTAAATGATTTTTGATTTATTAAATTTTCGGAATGCTTTGCCGTCATCGCGGATTTTGATCAATCTTATGCTAATCGATGCTAAATTTCATAACCATTCAGAAAAAATCCGGCCGACCAAATTTTTTTTGCCGAAAAAGACCGGCAGACCTATTTTAATGGTGCGACAGTGGGTACTTCCGGCAGTTTCTAAGCTCGCATGCCAAGATATTTTTAAATTTGACATTAAAACACGTAAATTAAAAAAAAAAAAAAAAAACAAATTTCCGTGATAACAGAGAAATTGTACCCGCTGTAGCACCATTAAAATAGGTCTGCCGGATATTTTCAGCAAGAAAAATTTGGTCGGCCGGATTTTTTCTGAATGGTTATGAAATTTAGCATCGATTAGTATAAGATTGATCAAAATCCCCGATGACGGCAAAACATTCCGAAAATTAAATAATTCAAAAATCATTTAAAAATATTTTTTCCAGGCGATAACCACGCCGACCAAGCTTTTCTTATTCGTCTTAGTGTCAGCTACCATTTTTCATTAAAAGTTTCAGAATCCGCGATGACGGCACTTTTAATATTGCCGGCTCCTCGCCTATGATATTCATGTCTATTGGACCTACCATAAGTTATATGAGAAAAATTTAAAAGGAAAAAAACCTTGCTCCCAGGGGCTAGAAAGTTTCCTATTGATGTAAATATCAAGCATAAAAATCAGTCCGATTCTACAAAAAAAATTTGTCCCCAGTACTGAAAAAATGGGTTTACCACAAGATGATTTCTTGTTCCGATAAGACAATGACTCTAAACACACATCCTGGGACACTTTTGTATACCATCAAAGACATTAAACACCACCGCAATATCCTGTTTCGAACCCAATAGAAATTTTTTGGGAATACCATATTTTATCAAAAAAAAATGTGCTCAAACCAGTACTTAAAGAAAAATGGAACAAAACACCGACCGAAAATATCGTAAAGGTATAGAAGCCACGCAAAGCTGTTAAAATTATGTCGCCTCAAGTAATGGCTTCCATGGTTATTATTAAAAAAGTCTCTTTTACTTGATAAATAATTTCAAAGTAAAATATTCGTAAAAAGCAAAATACTTTTGTGACTTCATAAAAATAGATGAACAAATCATATTCTTGCTTTTAAGTGAATAGAACATATTATTTTAATGTTTTTATGAAATGGTATCTTCAGGCCCAACGAGAAGGGCGGGTAAGGAGGGAATTCCCCCGGGCCCGGAGTTTTTTGGAGGGCCCGGATTTAAGCAGAAACAAAATCTTCATCAATTAAATTTATAGTAGTATTTTGCAAGCTTGCTACGCTCAACTACAGGAAACGGGCCCAACCGACGAACACGAAACAAGCACTTGAGAAAAAACCCGGGCCCGCACAATTATTTTTTTTTTTTTTTTCGAACGAGAAAAAACAAAGATTATACATTGTCTGCTAAATTTTTGGACAAATCTTATAAGTTTTTTTATTTGACTTAACTCCATTTTCATTCTAAAGTGTTTACGTTATACGTTATTTTCCATATTTTTATTTAAGAACAGAATTTTTTCATTTCGTGCCTCTAAACCTTCATGTGATTTACGGGCCCTCACGGGACTCTAAATTAAGGACTGTGGTTAGGTATGGGCTCGCATGAAAATTGATTTCAAAGCTCATTTTGAAGACAAAAATCAGTACTTTGAGACCAGATCCATACCTTAAAATTTAGTATGTATTTTTAATAACCTTTTCTTTTTATTTAATTTCCTACAACATAGAATTTCCAGAACAAATTATCGCCACTTAAGCCTCCTGAATGAAAAATAACTGAAACTACACGGATTACGGAACAAGCCTGATAAAATCGAATTTTTTTGACTTTTTGCGGTTTTTTAAGAATATTTCCTAAATGGTTACCTTTTCGTTAATGCAAATCAATATTACTTATTTGTAGAACTTGTAATTCTTCACAAAAGAGATTGTCATACTTTTATCGTTTGACTCTCCTAAATGAAATGTAATTGAAATCACACGGATTTCGAACAGGCCTGAAACCAAAGTTTTAGAGGAAATGAAACTAAATCTATTAATTGCTTGTAAATCTTCCAAACAATAAGATTCATCCACTTTAAAACGATTTTTAAATTTTCAATGAAATCGAATGTTTCGAATAAAAACACTTATCATAGCGAATAATGCAGTTTTTATTGAAAACTTAAAAAAATCCAATTTTTGCTAAAAAATTTAGTTCTTATCAAAAATATTAATTTAAAATTTATTAATGAATTTATGTTATGAAAATAAAATTAAGAAATTAAAATTTATCAGTCCTTAGTAAATTGATTAAGGCAGGCTGAAAGATTGTTGGTATCGTATCGAAGGCATCAGATTGTAAAGAACGCATCGGTTTAGTTCTAAAAAAATAAATACAAACATTAGAGATGTAAACATAATTATTAAAATATGTACATACATAGTATGAATTAATAAAAATCGAAGGTGCCTAAGTCCATTTTCAATATTATTTGAATTTGGTTGTTAAAGATGATTAATAAAAGTATCTACCAGATGTGACAGAATATAGTTCGCAAAGTACAAAACGAATGCTACGTGTAAAATGAGCTCGGAAATATATAATCAAACGTAAATCGAGTACAGAAATAAACAAAACCAACTTACAGATGCGACGAGAATGTTCGTAAATATTTAGCATAATTCGAATACTTGGCGTACATATGCCACAGGGCGAATTCCTTCTACTTTGCTGCTAAAAATCAATAGGGTACGTGAAATTTTTGCAAGTTCTATCAGGAAGGTTTCAATATTCTGTCTTAAACCAAGGGTGTCAGCGTAGAACAAAAGTGAGCCAATTTTGGCTCGCCTACAAAAACAAGAATATTTCAATATTTTGCTAATTTCCCAAAAGTACGACAATCACAGAAATCATTTTTTTTTTTTTTGTTTTTTTGAGCTCGTCAAAATTCGCGAAATTAAAATATTTATGAAAAATTTTTTTTGTTGTTTCGCATAAAAAAAAACACAACAAACATTTTTCGTGTGTGTTTTAGTTCTCAGAAATTTAAAAAATTATTGAAATATTGTTGTTGTTGCAAACGAGCCACCAAAAAAACAACAAAAAATAGTTTTTGTGATTGTTGTCCTTCGAGGAATTTGAAGTTGTTGTAAAAGCGATAATTTTGCGCTGACTGCGCTGACTGCGCTTGGCTCAGTGAATTGAAAACGCTGACACCCTTGTCTTAAACTGGCTATAAAGTACTAAATAAATTGTAAGAATGTTAAAATCAATTTTACAGACCTGTATCCGGAATCCGATTTCAATTAGTTTTCTTTTCGAAAACTTTTTGATGAAAACGATGAGTCGCATAATAAAAAGTATAAGGAGAAATATGGTGGAAAATTATATGCTCTAGAAATAATATAAATTTTGTGCATACGAAAGAATTATCGCTTAGGAAATATTCTGAAAAATCCGCAAAAACGGTCAAAAAATTCATTTTTTATTGAATATCTCCTAAACGGTTACTTTCCAACAAAAAAGAACCAAATACTTTTTATCGTTCGACTTACCATTTTGTTCAAAAAGTTTTCCAAACGAAAAGTAACTGAAATCAAAAGGATTCCAGCACAGGCCGGTTAAAACAATGATTGTGATTATTACTCAAAAAGCATCAAACAGAACTAAATTGTTATTTAATATTTTACGCATTTGTACGCTAATTAATAACATCCAGTAAAACAAAACTAAATTTTCATATTTTTTTTTTTTATATTTTATTGAAATATCATCAACTGCTAAGTTCATTCATATTCATTTGTTCACAAATATTTATATAAATAATAAAGAAAATAATAAACAATTGCTAAATATTATTAAATTATATATATATATGTATGGTAAATTGCATTATAAAATTTTGTTAAATTTAAAAGCTAAAATACTACCAAATTTCTTATTATGCATCTTTCAATCTTTCAGTTTTTTTTTTTTATTTTTTATTTTGTTTTATAGCTAAAATAGCTAGAGCTGCTTACTAATAATTTATATACTAAAAAGTAAATAAAAAAATTCATTGGTAAGAAAGTAAAAAATTAAAATTAAGGATTTAAAAAGAAAACACAAAAAACTAAAATAGAAATTACACTAGTGTTTTGCTGAACAACAATAACACGCTAAGAATTTAAGGAACAATGGTATTTTTCTGTTTTTTTTTTTTTTTTTTTCTCTTATTTATATATATGTAATAAACATTAATTCTTGTTCTCAATTTTAATTTTAAAGGTTGTTTTTTGTTAAAACTTTTTTTAATTCGAGTTTTCTCTGCTTCTCACTGAATAATTCAAAAGTTTGTGTTACTAATACAAATAGTACATATTTTATAGCATATTTTTATTTTTATGAAATCACAATTAGTGAATGTTTTAACACTACAAATATTTCGTTTGTTTGTTTGCTTGATAGTGATTTTAATGTGTTTAGAATATGGTTTTTTGTTTTTCCTTTACTAATACATTTCAAATGTATTTCAATTTCATTATTTAGACATTTGCATTGAGGATTTTTGTATGTTTAATGTACTACTATGAGATAAATGAAAACTTGAAAAAACAAATAATGATTTGATGAAATATAACATATGTACTCCTTAAGGAAAATAAAAAGATTTCATTTAAAAAAACTTTAAATTTGCATGTCTAAATGTATGCCAAAGGATAAATTATAATTTAAAGCAAAATATATTATTTTTTTAAATTAACAAAATTCAGTATGTAACAATGAAAAAAATTTATATATATTTAAATTTGAATTTGATTTCTGTGCAAACCTTGCATTATTGTTGATTATTGTTGCTGCTATTTTCTTTATACTCAACTGTTGAATTAAATTCAAATGGTTCGGTGCTATCGAAAAGTAATAGAAAAATATATTTAAAACAAAAAATCTTTCGAACATTACGACCCTGCACAAGAATCTTGAAATAGAGTGAAGTTTTTATTAGTTGTAAATTTTACACTGAACTGAAGTATTTGATTCAAAAAACTCAACATTCAAATATTCACTGTACCCTACTTTCATTCAGACACTGAAGTATCCTTATGCTGTGACGAAGCTTTTGCTACAGCCGACGTCTTGGCTCGCCAGTGGCCAAAATATATTTATTTAGGAAAAAGGTTTAACAATTAAAACTATTCTAGTTATAAGTTTAATATAAACACCGGTTTTCGTTCTTTCATTTAGTTTATATAAAAAATTTTTACGATTACGGTACCTTATTTACATATTTTCGCGTGTTATAATTGGTTTGAACATCCTGCTTTGCTCCTTTCTCTCTTCGAGGCTCCACCCAGTTGCCCGTTTCGGCTTAGCTTAATGCAGACTAATATGCAACGACCAATGTTTGGTGCCGTTCCTTTCGCACAAGTGCCGAAACACTAGTGAGAACGAGTCGCCAATAAAACTATCCTGACTACCGACATATTCGCTCTCTCGTCCGTGCCGGCATGCAGTATCGGCTTGGCTCAATACAAACAAATACACAACGGTAAAAAGGGCTGTCTACTCTTCGTCCCGCCATAACAGTATCGGCTTGGCTCAATGCAGTTCTAACTAAATACCCCTAATTACTCTGTCTCCCACCTTCACAGTATCGGCTTGGCTCAATACCGCTCTAACTAAATACCATTAACTACTACGCTTACTACCTTTACTCGCTGCAGTTCGCCGCCGGAATGATCACTGTGGCGAACAGCTGATTCCTGTGACAACCGTTTGCTGGTGTTGCCATACTGCACTAATACTATTTTACTTAGGGCCATTTTCACAATGTTTAGTTAAAATTTAACTTCCAGATAAATAAAAATATTGTATGAAATTTAATGTCAAAGTTCCAGTTAAAGTTCTAGTTAAGGCTTAACTGAACATTGAGAAATTGGCCCTAAATCTATTACACTATCGTTCAACTATTTTGTTGGTTGGCTTCAAATTTCTTATTATACTAATTAACACATTTCAATTAAATCAATTTAAATTTAATAATCGATATAAAATAAATATGTGGAGGCATCAAACGAGCGCCTAGTGACTTGTTACCTAATACCCTATTCTCACTTGCCTGGTTAACCAGCCAGTTAAATGATCTAATTGTTTAAAAACTAGCTTATCTTTTCCATACAAATCGAAAAGCTTTTTATATGGAAAAATATCCTGGTTAGTGCTTAATCATCATTCATCTGGTTAACCAGGCAAATGAGAATAGGGTATAACAATCCTAACAAATTCTTGTTCTAACGAATACTTCAGTGTACCGTTTTTTATTCAAACAAATACTTCAGGTCAGTGTAAAGCGTGCGAGTAGAAAAACTGCAGTACAATTTATGTTATGGTAACACTTGCAAGTTGCAACGCATTGGTAACCTTAGATTGTAGAAGATTTAAATGAAAAGCGGCTACAAAACATAGTATATCTTGAAACGAAATGTTTTAAAACTCCAACAAGACGTCTTGTGCAAACCCCTAATAAATACTTACCAAGAGTGCGTTATTTATAACTTATTTATTATGTATGTAATTAGAGTCTCCATTAAAGTTGTCGATAAAAATCGCGCTTTTTAAGCATCATGACTTGCCACAGATTCTAGATCACTATTATCTTCACTACCTGTTGCTTCGGTGGGATCGCCCATAGCAACGCGTGCATATTCATCGGTATCAATGCTTTTACAGAAATGTATTGCATACTTAAGCTTTTCTAATAGTACAGCCTGTAAAGAAAATATAAAATTTTTAACATTTTTAGTAATTTAATATCATAATTTTTGGTAGTAAATAATCAGTTCAGAGACTGTTAGTTCAGTGCATAAGAAATATTGGGTCCTATCATGAATCTAACGAGAAATTTTCTATCGAGAATGCATTCTCTTCTCGAGAGGCAGCATTTGCAATCATCAATATTTCGAGAATGGAAATTCCCCTTCCAGCAGGGATACGTTTTGTTAGGCAGCCCTGGCATTTCCTATATGATTTTGACAGCTTAAGTTATACAAAAAAAAAAGATTAAAAAAATACAACCATCTAAATTTCATTAAAAACAATCAAAACAAAGTGAAATTACAAAATTGGTGATATGTAGCCATAAACCTCTACAAGTGCTCCAAACTTTCACACTTTGTGAGAAGCTGACGGAGTAAAGTTTATCAAAAAAAGGTGACGTGTTTTTTGTTTCTCTTGAAGTGAAAGATGCTTTTAACTGAGATTACGTAGCATTATCTTCAACACAAATCTTGAAATCTACTTCAGGTTGATTTTGAATCGCATTTACATCTAAGATTTAAGTTCTCATAACAATGCTATTCTCATTAGTAAATTTGGGTCAAGCTTACTAAGGTGACACCTCATATTTCTTTCTTAAACTTAATTTATTCTATTAAGCTTTTATTTCTAAGAAAGAACATGTAATCAAGTTGCAGGGATGTAACGATCGTAAAATCCAGATATAAGTTGGAAACCAGTCGATGGGTATCAAAATGATTGATTGGTGTCATATGAAAGGTATTTTAATAAGCCATAAAATTGTCGTAAAAAATTAGTTAAACTGTCTTACATTATTTATTCGCGGTTGGAATTCCCTGTTAAAATATTTGAAAATAAAGTCTTACAAAAAAGTTAAAATATTCGCTCCCCAAATTATTACCGATAACTGTAATAATGTTGTGTGACGCTACCTTAATATTTTGTAGGTGCGACTTCTCACTTACGACGCTTGAGTATACATACAATTTAAGTTACAGTTCAGTTGTTCTATGGCCGTTGATATGTGAAGAATTAATAAACTTTGTGTTGCTTGTAATATTAAAATAAAGTATTTTATTTTTATCTAAATATATTACCCTTGCGCATTACATGGTGTCAGAAGTAAGTGAGCATTAAAATCAATTATTAATGCGCTATTCAAGAACAACGAAGCTGAAGAAAATTAATTAAAAAAAGGAAAAAAAGAAAACAAAGCAACAACATTAACACGGAAAAAGTCAAAACGCTTGTTTTAAAGGGAATCAAATCAGCGGAAAATAATAGATGTTAAAAAATTAATTGGAAAATGGCTGATGAAGGAAAACGTATGGAGCCACTTGATTGCGGCAATCTTTCAGTGAATTGGCCGCTATGGAAAGAGCAATTTCTTTTGTATTTGGTCTCAAGGAATAAATTTAATGAATCGGAATCAACAAAAATTGCTACAATGCTATTACACATCGGCATGCGAGGAAAAGAAATATACCACACACTTTTTCCAAATGATGGCTCCATTACCAGCTTATTAGGCATTATTACAGAAACCCAAGAGGAAGAGAAAGACAATCAAACGACAACAACAATTGTCACCAGGGAACGTAAATTGGATGAAGTTCTTCAAGCATTCGACCAATATAGTACACCTAAAAAGAATATTGCTATGGAATCGTACAAATTCAACATGATCGCACAAAAGGAAAGGCAGCCATTCGTCGATTTTGAAACAGAACTACGGACTCAAATGCGCTACTGTGAATTTGTATGTAAATGCGGTGAATCTTACGCTGATAGAATGCTGCGCGACAGAATTATCGTTGGTGTAAGTGACAAAAAACTACAGCTTAAGTTACTGGACGGAAAGGATGAACCAGTAGCAGGGGTCATTGACAAATGCAAAGTTTTTGAAGCGGCTAACATTAATAAGGTTATTTTGGAAAAACGGCCAACTGTTAATACTATAGCAATTGTCGACAAAGTTGAAGAAAGCAACGAGCTGAGTGTTAACGCCATCGTTAGGGCCTGTTTCAATTGTGGTTTTAAGCCATATACTCCAGCACATCTTCGTCGCTGCAAGGCCAATGGTCAAATTTGCGGATCATGCAACAAAAAAGGACATTTTTCTAAATTTTGTAAGCAAAAAGGAAAACAACAAAATCAATCATATGGCAAACGTCAAAATCAACAGCCGAGTGTCGAAGACGTCACCAACAACAAGCAAACGCATTCACTCAACTGGAACGATGAAGCCGGTAATTTTTATCAATTAATTAAGGAAAATATTGATGGTGAAATCAGTTCACTAAATAATATTTACAATTCTAGATTTTATGTGAATTCGAATGCAAGGTCAACAACTAAATGGACAAAAACATATGAAATCAATGATCTTAATGTGCCATTTAAAATTGACTCCGGATCGGATGTAAACTGCATACCAATAAAATTTATTAAAAAACTAAACATTGAATTAAATAATGTAAACAATAATTACTCAGTTTTTGATTATAGTTCAAATAAAGTCAAAATTTTTGGTTCTGTGAAACTGAATTGTATTGATTCAAACAATAAAACGAACAAAATGGCTGAATTCCTGGTTGTTGACAATGCATTTGAACCAATATTAGGATTAGATACTAGCATTGAGTTTGGGTTAATCAAGCGAGTTGATATACAATCGGTGGCAAGTCTGCCACGTAATCGGGAGGAATTGATTGATAAATTTCGGGATGTGTTTACTGGTATCGGTAAGTTTCCAGGTAAATGTTCTATACAGCTTAAGGATAATGCAGTGCCAGCTTTGCACTATAAGAAGCGTATTCCACTGGCATTAGTGGACAGATTAAAGATAAGTCTTGAGGAGATGGTGCAAGAAAACATCATAACACCAGTTGACTATCCAACTGACTGGGTAAATAATCTTCAAATTGTCGAAAAGCCAAACGGAAAAATTCGCATTTGTTTGGATCCTAAGCCATTAAATGCGTGCATTAGGCGTGAACATTTTTTGATTCCAACGATAGATGACGTTACAAGTGGACTTGCGAACAAAAGAGTGTTCACTGTTTTGGATTTAAGCAATGGTTTCTGGCATATGGAACTAGATGAAAGCAGCTCCGATCTGACGACTTTCATGACCCCATCAGGTCGTTACACGTTTAATCGTGTTCCATTTGGTCTTAATTGCGCGCCGGAAATGTTTCAAAAGAAAATGATACAAATGTTTGGTGACATCGGTGGTTTGATTATTTACTTTGATGATATGGCGATTCAGGCAGAAAATGAGGAGGAACATGACAAAATCCTTATAAAAGTTCTTGAGCGTGCACGTCAAAATAACATTAAATTCAATCCGGATAAAATCCAATACCGTACTAATGAAATTAAATTCATGGGAAGTATTATCGCTGAAGGAAAGATTAAACCAGACAACAAACATATACGAGCAATTTTAGAGATGCCTCAGCCTAAAAACAAAACAGACGTTTTACGTTTGCTCGGACTATTCAAATACTTGGGTAAATATATTCCGAATCTATCAAAACAAACGGCTGATCTACGAAAACTAACAAATAAGGATACTGAATGGAATTGGAACGAAAATCATCAGCGTGAACTGAGCGGGTTATTGAAAATCATCACCTCGCAACCAGTTCTGGCTGTCTATGACAAAACAAAACCTATTGTAGTGCAAACGGATGCATCAAAAGATGGTGTTGGTTGTGTATTGATGCAAAATGGGCAGCCTGTGGCGTACGCGTCACGCACACTGACAAAATGTGAACAAAAATGGGCTCAAATAGAGAAGGAATTGTTGGCCATTGTATTTGCATGTCAACGATTTCACTACTATTTGTACAGCAGAGATTTTACTATGCAAAGTGATCATAAACCCTTGGAAACACTGGTAAGACGTGACATTGATGATGTGACACCACGACTGCAGAGAATGTTTATGTTCCTACTGAAATATCCAAAAATGACGATCGTGTATACGCCAGGAAAAGAAATGCTGGTTGCTGATTGCTTGTCACGTGCTCAGCTGCCTGAGGAGGAAGAATTCACTGAACTAACTGGAGTTATTCACAGTGTCACGCGTCAAGTGTGTTTATCGGAAGAAAATTACAAATTATATTTGGAAATTATCAGTCGTGATGAAAAATATGGGCGAATTTGCTCATACGTTGAAAACGGCTGGCCATCATATCATCAACTTGATAACATGAGCCAAGTCTTTCATAAGTATCGGAATGAACTACATTTCGAAAATGGTCTTTTGTTCAAGAACCACAAATTGGTAATTCCCACGGAATTACAACCAAAACTTTGTATATGGCTTCATGCATCACATCTTGGCATTGAAAAAACGTTGGCACGCGCACGATCTCACTATTTTTGGCCACTAATGGCTAAGCAGCTTACTGAACTGGTGTCTAACTGTGCCACATGTGAAAAGTTCAAGAGAAATCAACAAAAGGAGCCGTTGGTACAGGAAACAAATTCTCAGTACCCATTCCACAAAGTATCGATTGATTTGTTCGAATATGCTGGCAAGGATTTCATATCAATTATTGATGCATATTCTGGATTTTTGATCGCTGAAAGACTCAATGGAAAGTCATCTGGGCAAATCATCGCAGTCATTGAAAGGATATTCACTCGTATCGGCTATCCATCAGAAATCAAGTGTGATAACAGTCCGTTTGGCTCGCGCGAATTTGAAAAATACGCAAATGTCACTAATATTCGATTCATATTCTCTAGCCCAAGATATCCACAAAGTAATGGCATGGCGGAAAAAGGGGTAGCTATTGCTAAGAACATTTTAAAACGCTGCTATGAGAGCAACGAAATCGACCTTTACCAGTACCACATCCTGGAATATAATACGACTCCGGTGGCTAGCATGGGATTAACTCCATCTGAACTATTTTTTGGTCGTCTAATTAAAACACGACTTCCGATTGTTGCCAACTCGCTTGTTCGAAATAATATTGATGAAAAGAAAATTCAAGAAAAAATTAATAAAAAAAAAGAAAGGCAAAAATATTATTATAATCGCACTGCTAGATCGCTACCAATATTGTCAATAGGTGATAGAGTAATTTTTAAGAAAACTGGTAAAGAATGGCACCACGGAAAAATAGTTGCTAATGTAAATGGTCGGTCATATCACATTTTAGATCAATTTAATAATCATTTTCGACGTAATCGTCGATTTATTGCTAAGACTAATATTAATGATTTTAGTGCTAGTGAGTTGCTTTTTGAAGAAAATATTCTCAATACGAATGACATTGATAATCTAACTGATAATATTAGATTTAAGGAAATTCAAATCGTACCATTTAGGAACCCAAACTCAAATAATGCGCCAGTTGTGTCGCAACAATTGACGTCAGCTCATACACCTATGAGTGGTGATGCTACTTCAAAAACACCGGCTGAACTCAATGAATCAATGAATTCCACTCGTTCATCTTTATTTTATGATGCAATTGATTTTGATGAGTCAGAACAAATCGCCGAAGCTGGTGATTTAGAATTACCTGTGGAGCCGGTGGATACAAGTGTGAAATCCAATCAGCCAGTTTCTGAGCCTTATCGTACGCGAAGTGGGCGAACGAGTAAACCACCAAACAGATACGGCGAATGGATTGAGCATGAGTGTCAATAGTTTGAATCTTATTACTTAATATTTTTTTTTGTATTTTTAGTTATTAGTATCAATGTATTATTTTTGTTTGTTAATTACTAGTATCAGAGTTTATTTAAAAAAAAAAAAAAAATTAATTAAAAAAGCATGTAATAATGTTGTGTGACGCTACCTTAATATTTTGTAGGTGCGACTTCTCACTTACGTCGCTTGAGTATACATACAATTTAAGTTACAGTTCAGTTGTTCTATGGCCGTTGATATGTGAAGAATTAATAAACTTTGTGTTGCTTGTAATATTAAAATAAAGTATTTTATTTTTATCTAAATATATTACCCTTGCGCATTACAATAACCCTACTTTCTAGTGAATTTTTTTCACGTTCGCAAAATTGCACATCAGGCAGTCAAAATAAAAGTTCTCGAGAATGTTTATTCATGATAAGGCTTACTAAAATTTCGAATAGTTTACATACAAATCCACAAATATCTTACCTTACAAGAGTAACGTGGCATTTTAAGCAAAAAGAAACATGTATAACTTTCAGGCAAAAAGTGATCAGGTGGATTCTTTTCCAAGACCTGCAACACAAAATCACGTCCACGAAAATCAGCAATGGTGCGTGGTAGTCGTGTACGTCCCCAAACGAAACGTAAGAACAGCGAACGTTCCTGCAATGCAAATTCAATACACAAGAGTTTTAAGTAAAATTGATAACAACAGCAACAATTAAACATACCTGGTTTGTAAACTCTTCCATAACCTCCCAAAACCAAGTTACCAATGACGAACTTGGATCAAATCCTTTATAAGTTGCCACAGATTTAAGTAAGCCAAGTGGTATATCTGGTGAACCGCAAACCATGGCTTGCAGTTCCGCTGCTGAAAAAAGTGAAAGCAAAGGAACCGGTATCACTTTAGACATGCCATCACGTACGGCTTTCACTTGTTCATCAAACTCATGCAGACGGAAATTTAAAGCCAATCGTACATATTCTTGTCTATTTTGTGGAGAGATGCGTATATAACGCGTAGACAAAGGCACTTCGTGACCCTTTGCGGATGATGTTGAGAAGGGCAATTCTAAGGTACTAAAAACTTTTGGATCTTCATCCATATTGCGTATGCAAAGCAAACCGGCTACATAATCACGATCGACCTCTGTTAGATCGGTGGGACGCAATAGTTCGCCAGCTAGTTGACGCCAAACCGGTTCGGCGAGACTAAAGAAATAGAAAGGAATAATTAAATCAGCAAATTTGAGGATGGTAAGGGTGTCCTATAATTCACGCAAGATTTGAGTTTGCAACCGTTTTAGCGGAAAGGTATTGCCAACCAAAATAAGAACACGATTCGACAGCTGACAGTGCTTCCTAAGCTGTCAGCTGTCATATTGTTTTCATTTTTGGTTGGCAACACTTTACCGCACAAATGGTGGTAAATTAAAATCTTGCGTGAATTATGGGACTCCGTTGCTACTCACTTCAAACTCAATGGTGATCCAGTGCGCACAGCAATTCCCATTATAACACCAAGAAAACGAAACATATTCATTTGTAATACAGAAGTCAGCGTGGGATCTAAAAGGAAACAATCCCGATTGGCGCCTGCTTCACCGCGTCCATTTGGCGTTGTTATCAATAGCGGTACACAACCGTTTTGCAATTCATCGCACATTTCTGCAATCGATTCACTGTAGCCACCGCCACAATCATCAACACTTTCACCAACAAACTTAACTTTCCAAACACGATGTGGTAGCGAGAGCGCCTCTTGCGTTAGCAGTGGTAACTTTTGCACCATTTGACCAAAGACACTTTTCATGCCGTCGACTCCAGCCAAGCCGTTGCATGATTTATTACGCGAACGTTTAACTTGTATGCGATTTAATTCAATAACTGGACCATGCTGTTTATCGCGCACCATCGTTGTTTGTATGACCTTACGGAAAGCAGCTTCTTTAATTGTGTACACAAGTACATCCTTTAGAGCGCCTAAGCTAAGATCACCTGGAAAATAGTTTTTGTTGTAGTGCATTCGATAAGAGTTCCCATTGCGTATGGCAACTTATATAGTTGCGTTGCTTGATTGGCAACTTGAGCTTCAGAGCTAAACGCAGCTATTCAAAATGGCAACTATTGAGGCAACTTAAGGACTAACTTACAAGTTCGGTTGTCATCGGGAATACGAATTTTCTAATGGCAACCGAACAGCGAGATAAGTTGCCGTACGCAATAGGGGCTTAATTTTTACAGATAAATCGGAACTAGACTCTGACGGCACATACCTGAAATTGGCAACATAGCTAAACAAGGACACAGCAGCTCCGAAAAGTGATGCAACAGCACAAGGCGAGCATGTAACGCTTCTGGTGGCAAATCACGTACCAAATCATATTCTAGCGGTGGATTAGGTGGTGGCCGTACACGTTCTGTAAGCTGCGACGTCGATAGCGCCAGTGTGTGCGCCGAACCACATGTTACCTTCACAATATGTTTACCCTGCAATGCGGTCACCAGACGCGGACGTTGTATAGCGCTCACAGTGCCATCACCTAATTGACCCTCATCATTGTCACCCCAAGTATAAACTTCACCCGTATCACTGCAGGCAACACAATGCAACGAGCCGGTGGCAATCGATATGATCTTTTTACCCTGTAAAGCGGCAACTTTCTTGGGTCTTCTTATATGATCCACGGTGCCATGTCCCAAACGATGAAAATCACCTTTGCCCCAAGTGTAAACTGCACCCGATTTCGTTAATGCCACAGAAAATTGCGAACCGCATTCAACTTTGGTTACACCCAGTCCAGCGAGGCTTTCGATTTTGAATGGTAATTTGCAGCCATCTGAGCCACCACGTCCTAACTTGCCATAGTCGCCATCACCCCAACTCCAGACATTATCATCATCAGTGATGCATAGTGTTTGAGCATCACCAGAACCACAGGCAATATCAACGGCACGATAGCCAAGTAAGGCTTCAACTAATTTTGGACGCAACTGATCTTCCGAATCGCCATGCCCGAGACGACCATAACGACCCTTACCCCATGTCAAGACATGACCTGAGGATGTGATAGCCGCCGAGTGTGCACTACCACATGCAATATCCACAATTCCAATGCCAGTCAGATCATCAATTAACTTTGGACGATCGTAACTCATGCGATTGCCATGACCCAGTTTGCCATCTTCACCTTCACCCCAAGAGTACACTTCGCCATCCGTGGTTAACGCCAGACAATGCTTTCCACCTGAGTTAACTGCTACTTTTTTAATGAAAACATGTTGCAGTGAGCCCACCAGCGTTGGTGTAGACACAGAATCAGTGCCACCAATGCCCAGCCGACCACCTGAACCATATCCGGTAGCAAATAATTTTCCATCCGGCGTAACTGCATACAAAGTTTGTTCACCGCCAGAAAGCTGTACCGGACGTAACAGACTTAGCGCTTCACATGGTGTTGGTGTCTTGATGCGACTTCCCTCCAGACCACCCAGTTGACCGCGATGATTGTGACCCCAACCATATATTGTGCTGGCACCACCCCACGACAGCGCCCAATCATCTGGACGACGATTCAACCACTGCAACAGCTGACTGTCGTGTTCGCATTTGAAGAGTGTGTGATCCTCATGCAAGAATTGCATTTGCTCGCTGACGCTGGGAGCCGCTACACCTCCAGCAGCCGATTCATGCATGGACAAGGACATCACTGAATCAATGTATTGTATTAAATTGCTGGTACTGGGCGTAAGCGAATTTACCACGGAGCAGCTTGTTTGATTGATGGGAGGTGGTGGTGGCGTCGGATTACTTGTAGTACTCGATGAAAGCGATGTTGTCGAGTTTATCAACGAACAGCTGCCAGGTGAACCACCCGGTGGCATCATTTCTGAGAATTTCTTTCGGACCTCCAAGCAAAATGTTTTCGGCAACTCCTGCCGCTTAATGAGCGACTGTGCCACACGCACTGCAATACAATAACGCTTGAACCAAGCCCATTTATGTACATCACCCGGAGGTAGCACTGAATCCAGCTGCATGTCACAAGCCAATTGTGCCAATGTCTTGAAATAATCGGAATGCATTAGATGTATACCACCGCGCACTTGTGGCTCCTCATATTCATATTGACGCAAAAACTCTGGTACCAACGGCATCAGTATGGGATTCAAGGCAGCATCCAAAGGTTTCGGTGCGTGCTTTGATGTCAAGACAGTGTGTAATTTCTTTAGCGACCATATACGCTGTGCGGTAGTTAAAGAATTTAGTTGTGCACAAGCTGCCAAAGCGGCAGCTAATCGTAGTAGCACACTGGTACTATGTGGTCCTAAACGCTCATCTAGCAAAGCCATCACCAATGACATTGATGGCTGCGAGAGCACTGCACGGTCAGAACCGCGTTCGTTCACCGATGTGGCTGGCATAATTGCATGTACCCAAAATCGCCAACCCCAACCATTGACGGAGCTATCGGATGTGAATTTCCAACGCATTTCATCACCTGGTATACGTATCTCGGAGGCCCACTGAGAAAACTCACGTCCAGATCGAGTGGCAATAACACGTCCCGAACTATCCATAATAACGAGCGGATCATTTCGTTTCTCTGTCGAGCACTGACTGTCGAATTCCAAACGTAAAGCTTCAGCACCAGGAATTTTAACATGTCCCACCGAAGTGACATTGTCTACATATGGATGACTGCTCTCCTGCATTACAGGCTTTGGTACTTTACCCAGGCTATGACGTGATGTGCACAAATCTTCCAGCTCTGTTATACAAGTTTCCAACAACATACCACCAATTGAAGGCGAATTCGAACCCAACGCAATCAGCGTGTCAGCAATTGTTTGCGAGGTGCTTTGTGACCCGGTGCGTCCAGCTACGCTAAGTTTAAGCAATTCGACCAAACTTTTTGCTTCCGACTCACCCAGCAATGAGGTAAAATCATCTAACCCAGTGAGACTTGTCTCAACAATCATTTCTTCTTGATTTGTCATTGTTGCTGCCATCACGGACATAGCGCTTGCAGACATTTTTGAATGTTTATGTGGTGCGTTACTCGAAACCGAACCAGATAGTGACAATGAACCAGTCAAACTTTGGAATGCACTCAGCGGACCTGCCGGAGCGGGCACAATTTCAGCTTCTGGTGATGGTTCATGCAATGCAGGGTCACTAGCATCTGCGGGAGCCTCGCCGCCACCTTGGGCGATTATGTCATTTGTATTTGGCACATTTGCAACTCCTAAGCCACCGCCACTGCTACTACCACCACTGCCAATAGCATCTTTAAAGTTACCACCCGCACTATCTTGTGCTTCAATATCACCACCGTTAATTTTTTCATGCAAATTGACTTTGCTGTGACTCGTTAGGGCAGCAACGATGAGTTGTCTAGCCTGCATGATACTCATAGCATTAAGCACATAATTCAACGCAGTCTGACGCGCACCATTGGTTTCCAAAGAAAGCAATGTTTCGCTGAGGCTTGAATCGGGCGTTTGTTTTGGACTAGAGGTGCACGTTGTACTAGTTGTGGCCGAAGTATCTGAATCATAGATGCCTAGACTGCTGCCACCAAGTGGATCTTTTGTTGTTGCAAAAGGCACCGGACCCTTCTTTTCATCTTCAGTTGGCGATTGAGGCAAGCCCCAGGCGACAGAATGCGAACTACCGCATGCAACGCGATTTACAAAAACCGAATCCAAGCCAATAACAAGCGCTGGTTTTTTATTCACCACAGTATTTCCGGAACCTTGTTGCCCATGATCGTTATCGCCCCAAGCATATACTTGTCCAGTATCGGTAACCGCTAGGCAATGTAATGCACCAACTGCCACATGTATTACCTTACGACCACGCAACCCTTGTATTGGCGCGGGTTTACGAATATGTTGGTCGCTTCCGTGACCCAATCTGTAGTAGTCACCTTTACCCCAAGTCCAAACTTCGCCAGTGCGTGTCAAAGCCAAGCTAAATTGAGCGCCGCATTCTATTTGTATCACGCCAATGCCAGTTAAACGTTCAATTTCATGCGGAACGGAAGAACCTTCCGATCCGCCGCGGCCTAATTTGCCAAAATCACCATCACCCCACGAGTATACAGCACCATCTTCTGTCAATGCCAATGTTTGTGCATCACGACTACCACAGGCTACCTGTATTACACGCTTTCCGGTTAGCGTTGCAACTAATTTTGGCTTCAATTGCGTAGCATTATCTCCGTGACCCAGACGACCATATTCACCCAAGCCCCATGTATATAATTCGCCAGCAGAACTTATAGCTGCACTATGCGAGGAACCACAAGCGATATCACGTATCTTTTTCGAACGCAGCGATTCAATCATCTTGGGTTTGTCCATAGTAAGGCGATTTCCGTGTCCAAGCTTACCATCCTCACCTTCGCCCCACGAGAATACTTTGCCATCCAGAGTAAGTGCCAGCGCATGTTTGCCGCCCGAATGTACAGCGACTTTTTTCACGACATATTGATGTAACACTGGTACTTGACGTGGCACAGATACATTACAATTGTGACCCAAGCCCAAGCGTCCATTGGTGCCCTCACCGCAAGCATACACTTTACCATCTTGTGATACAATGAAGAGTGATTTTGAGCCACCAGCTATGTGTATGGGACGCAGACGACTAAGTGTTTGTGAAAAGGTAGGCACTTTAACTTTGGAACCTTTGAGGCCACCTAACTGCTCTTTGTCATTGAGACCCCACACCATGACCGTACATGGTGGTTCACTTTGCGTTGATTTCGAGGAGTCACCAGCATAACTTGTAATGAGACTGGGATTCGAGTCACCAAGATTATCATATTCACATGCCAGAAAAGAGGCATTCATCAGCATAAGATCCAAATCGGTTTGCTTACGCCTGCCAATCAAATTGATACCATGCACTTTACATTGTATGCCATTGTTGCGACACTGCTTTATAACAATCTCTACCCAGGCATAATACTGACGTACATCATTCATCAGTGAGACATTCGTGTCGCTGTTTTTCACCGATATCCAGCTGTACTCTTTCAAATTTCCAATGCTATCACCCACGCGTGTAACAACCAAAGATGGCATGTGTGAATGATCCGCCGGACTAACGACAATCGAGAGATTGTGTATTAAAACATTTTCGTGCATTTCCAAGCGTATCCAATGTTTGCCCTGGCTACTAGATGAACTCTGCCAAAAATTGGCGCCACGATCAAGCAAATGCTTTGCCATTGCTTCATTAGATGAAACGCTCAGCGAGCGTATACAACGTGACCAATCCTCGATGAGATCTGTAGGTGGTGGCAGTGCGCTGTTGTTTAAACCCAGCAAGCCACTGCCTGGCGCTGTTACACATACAGCCTCTATATCATTCATGGTGCCCATCCAGCCAGGATGTTGTGGAAAATCAACATTTACATCTTTTCCACTGATAGCAGTAACGGTACCCACACTACGCAGTATGTAACCCCATTTATAACGCGGTGCTGCACATAAACGCACTTGCGAGCCAACGGTGATTTGTGAGGAACGCTTGAGGCATATCTTCTCCTTTGGCACTTCCAACAATTCGATGTGTACAAAACAGACCCAATAAGTGTTGCCATGCATTTGCCAATCAACTTGCACGTTAAGGTCATGTAAACCCTCTGTGTCCACCTTTAGCACTGTGCCAAAATCTCCCCTCTTAATCTCCTCAAAGTCACGGCAGCAACGTACAATCATGCCGGGACACACCAAGCCACGAACGTACATTGCATATTGATCCGCTGATTGAAAATCTTTGCGTGTCTCATATTTCGCCGGTTGATGATCCTGTAGGGATGAACCCTCTACGGTGTCTGAACTGCAATCGGAATTGCTCTCATTGTCCGAATCTGCTTCGGGATCATGTAGCATATTTTGCAATTTAGCAGGTAATGAGGTGTCGCTAGAGCTACACGCCAGATCACCATCACCATGTATGCTGCTGCTGCTTGTTGTATGATCCGCTGCTGCAATCGCTCCACAATCATCGGCATGTTCAAGCATCCATTGTACAATTTGTTCCGGAGTTGGATTCAGCTCGGGATGTGTCGTTAGCTGTTTGAGTGCCATTTCAACGGCTGCTTTTGCAAAGCCCATTTCAACTATTTGTGATACCAAAGGACTTGTTGCCGCCAGTGGTGGTATCGTGGTTGCGCCGCTAACTGTTGAAGTTTCATGTAGTAAGCTAACATTGTAAACAGGTACCCCATGTATCATTGTGGGCTGCATTGGTGGTGCAGCGGCTGCTCCACGTGTGGCACCAGCATCATGCAATTCAGAATGCACCTGTGAAGCCAGCACTTGTGAAACATTTAAAGCTGCAGTCGATAACTCCGTGTAGGAATATGTTGCCTTAATGGGGGAGGGTTGCGTTGCACGAATAAGTATGCTTTGAATGAGTAGCTCATTTTCGGAGAGCGAACTAGCGCCGCCGATTTCAATTAAATTATTTGTACCTTCAGTTTGATTGGGTTCAAGCGACGATGATTTATGTTGCTGCTGCGGTTCTTCTTCCGAAATACTTTCTTCGGATGAATATGAACAGATGCCAGGTGAACGTTGTTTGAGTATTTTACGTAACGATGCCTGATGACGATAAAGCACGCAATTTGAATTCAAAACACACAGCTGTATTTGCTGCGAACGTAATAAGCTAATGTCAATTATGTTTGGTACAGAATCTTTCCTTTCGCCAGGTCCAAAGAGCAGTACAGACCATGAATTTAAAAGCATCTCATTCATGGGTAAACGTGACAAACTAAACACTGAATAATCAGCACAATCTATAGCTGTTGTCAGGGAGATTTTTCGAAATTCACCATTTAAAGTTTGGCTATCAGTGCTTAGCAGACATTTGCCTTTATTGGTAAAGCCACATATTGTAGCAGTGCTACCCTCATAGCACACTTGCAAGCCAACGCGTGGACGTATATCACAACCGCCGATTGTGCTTAAAACGCCCATTACAAAAATGTATTCATTCTCTAAATGCTGCAGCTCCAAACCATCTTCACCGAATAGCTCGGCTGCAACACAAAGTTTTTGCGAGAGAAAACAATTTATGGCAGAATTCCATAGCGGCATGGTATGTAATTTACGTAGCAATGTAATAATTTCTTCAGCAACTGTACCTGAATGAGAGGCGGTGAGTAGAACACGCGATTTATTTTCATTAGCATTAGTTAAGAGCGATATGTCATTGGGACAGTAAAGAGTTATCTTTCCTAATATTGAAAACAGTTGGCGCACTAAAACTGTCATATTTTGTAAATTTGAATCATCATTCCAATGCACCAACACAGTTTGTAGCAAGCGTAGACAATGTATTTTACGAAAAACATCCTGTTCACGAGCTGTTGGTTGTTCCAAAAGACTGACGAAGAAATCAATCCAAATTGGTGCCGTAAGGTATTTGGAGAGGATTTTCGATTCAGCTAAAAGTAATTGAAAATTAATTGAGTATCCTTTAGGGAAATATATAGAAAATCAATAACGTTATATAAATAGGTAAAGAGAGTTCAGTGCGAAACACTACTGTACGATTTTAACTGCCTTAAAGGCAACATATGCGCTTGATTTTTATTTTTTAGAAAATAATTAAAACATTTTTATAAAAATATTTTCTTTTTACCTGCAATGGCTTTCAGAAAACCTAATGTTGTCCAATTATCCAAGCCACAAATATTCGCCAAAGCCGATTTTGGATTCAAAATTGCACGAAACATTGATGACATACCACGCACCGCATTCTTTTCCATACGCTCACTGTGTAAACCGATACCAACGGAAATAATTTGTAAAAGATTCGTACAAGCGTAGCGTAACAGTTTCGTTGGATGTGATTCACCATTTAATTGTGCTTCACAACATAATTCATCCTTTTCGGTTTCAGTATCAGGTGAAACAATATTTAAAGCACTATCAGCTAAACGTAAATCATATTGACCCTCTTTACCCATACGATAGGAATTTGTGGCGCCAGTATACCATTCAACACGTACCCAACTGAAGAGGCACAAACAATTAGACAATAACATAGAGCAATAAACTTTTAGATTCAACTTACCCATCTTCTCCTACTTCACTAATGATGCGACCTTCACCAGGTGGATTGCCATCTTGATCACCCCATTTCCAGTCAGCACCGCGTACAATACGCGTACCTATTTTCATGAGTTTTGCCAACTCTGGACCAGTTAAATTTGCCTTATTGGATTTTTGCTACGATTTTGAGAGAAACTTTGAATTCTAGTTAAAGCGTCGATTTCATGTTTGAACATACCTTTAAAATAGTATCCTCATAGACCACAGACAGCTCATAAGTATTTTTCACAGCCGGTATATCTCCACCGGTCTGACTTAGCAAACCCAAAACAGTACCCAAAATACCTGAATTTATTAACAAACCCAATTCATTGGCACCCACATCTTTAGCTAATATACCAAAGACGCTTAAAAGGAAACGTGCCCGTGGTAGCTTTTTTAGAAAAACATATGTGCCCAAGTTTGAGGTGTCTTTGCCGCAACCGCCAATATTATATTTAGCTTTAAGTGAGATTTGCTCTTGATTTACTAAACGTTGCAGTTCTTGGACCGCCCATTCGAGCACACGTGACTGTGATAATATGAGATTTGCTTTTTGGAATGCAGTCACTGAATTGAGATCATCTAATATATTCGCCGTTGTACGTTTGCATTTGCCATTTTCACCATTTTTCAAATGTAAACCCAAATAACCGCTTAATATATTGTACTGCACCGCATCAAGCAATCCATGTACTTGAAGTATGGCAAAAAACATTTCCAAGCCCTGACGACGTATTTGATAACGTTGCACTTGACAGTACATTGCACGACGTACTGTTTCGACATCACACACCTCTTGCATGACAAATTCCACAATTTCATTCATTATCGACACGTTTAGTTCCCCATCGAAAGACCATTTTTCACTCAACTTGCGTAGGATATCATTAGCTAGACATGGTTCAGTTTCTGGCTTTTTATCATCAAAATCAAGATCACTAACTTTTATATCTTCGTTGGATGCTTTACGATCAGGAAGGATTAAATTATTATCACCACCTTCCAGTAGATTCTCATTTGAAGAATTATTTCGCAAAGGCGCTGTGGGTGTTGTACCCAAAACAGAACATGGGCTTTCACCAACTATAGCATCCTTATCTGGGTTTTCGGTTAATGCTGTAGTTTGTAAAAGCGATTCCTAAAAAATATTAACTTCATATAGATAAATGAAACAAAACTAAGAGCTGAACTTTCCCACATCGTTGAAAAAAATTAATTTGATTTCGGAAAAGTTAATTTGGTTTGAAAAAAGTTTAAGTCGATTTCGAAAAGGTTTAATGATTTGAAAAAATTTTAATTGGATTTGGAAAAAGGTTTAATTTTATTTGGAAAAAGGTCAATTTGATTTTTAAAAAGGTTAATTGTTGGAAAAAGTCAATTTTTATTTCAAAAAAAGTTTATTTTGAAATGGAAAAATTTTAATTTCATTTGGAAAAAGGTTGATTTGATTGGAAAAAGGTTAATTGTTGGAAAAAGTTCAACTTGATTAAAAAAAAGGTTTAATATGATTCCGAAAAGGTTAATTTTGATTTAATTTGATTTGGAAAAGGTGAATTTGATTTGGAAAAAGGTTGATTTGATTGGAAAAAGGATAATTGTTGAAAATTATTTGCAAAAACTTTAATTTGACTCGGTAAAAATTTAATTTGATTTTAAAAAAGACCCATACGATGTGAAAAAGGTTTAATTTGTGGAAATCCTGTAATTTCAAGCACTTACTTGCGATTGATTGAGTTTTTGTGCCACATTCTGACTTTGTATCGTCACATTGAGTATATCCTCCGGTTTAGCGCAAGCCAGTTGTTTTTTAGCTGTACGCATTTCTGCTATTATACGTTTGACAGTTGTTTTAAAACGCGCCGACCGATGTAATAAACACAATTTCCTTAAGCCTCCTTGTTCCAAACTCACTGCCGGACGCACTTCGTAGAGTAGAAAACGTAAACGTTCCAACATCGGTGCACAAACTTCTTTATAACTACGATTTAGCTGTTGACGTGTACGTACCACCGTCCATTTGGTTTGATGTATTAAGCGTATAATTTCAGCAATTTGTTTTGGAGGCTTCTGTGGTGTCGCTCCACTAATCTCACGTTCAAGAAAACCCAACACAACACCGCCTAAACTTTGATGGCGTATTAGTACAGCAGTCAGTAAGCGTTCCAATTCCTGTACAGGATGTTCTGGTGGAAATTCTTGATGCCAAATTAAATTATTTGCTTTACAAAAACGCTCTGATACCGCATGCCAGCCAACTACTGATGGTTCAGTGAGTCGCGCTTCACCTAAGCCATTAATGAAACTTTCTATTCGCTGTTGCAGACTGTTGGCGCTAGTAGGAATTGCACTACACGGTGGTAATGTATGTTGTGGTGGTTCCGTTGGTGTACTACCAGCTGTACTAGCGCTGCTACGTGCTTCACCTTTCTCCTCATCAAAGGGATTACTCGGTTGTAGCACTTGTAAGCCACCACTAAGTATGCTTGACTTAATTATACTTTTGCATTGTAATTCAGCCGGTTGCAAATATGGACCACTTTGTAATAAATTTGCAATGAGTCCAAGTAAATATGCTAACGTGCGTTCCGAGTTGAAATGTGTTAGCACTTTACTCTGATGCAAATGGGGCTTATAGAAAATTAAAAAAAATGTAAATCAAGTAAAATCTTAGAATATTTAGTATTCAGTTATTTATTTACCTTTTCATCTGATATATTTGGTGCATATTTCCCGACTTTGAAGTTGTTCAGTATGCACTCCAGGGCATAACGATTTGCTGATGTATTTAAATCTGTTGTAAGATCTTTACCAATTCCATTTGTCAGTAGTTCCATTATTGATGAATTTTCAGTTCTGTTAAAAAGTTGAAAGCATTAGTTTCTCAAGGCATTACAGGGGAAAAACTCTTGGTCTATGTAAGTGTGTCCGTAATAATCCGTCTTATTTAACATTGAAATGATTTAAACTTTACACTCAAAATTCAAAGAAAATGTGAGATTAATATGACAAAAGAAAGCTTATCAAATGAGGCAATTGTGTTGAAAATTTGTCTGAAATTGACCCTCCGGCACCCACAAATAACTATTCCAAATAATTTTAAAACAAAATTCATATGCTATCATACTTACTGAAAATCACTAACATCACATACGTATCCATTCAATATTATCCATTTACCACCATCGGCAATTTGATTTTCAAAATCATTTTTACGTATTAAAGTCATCTCTTCTTGGATTGGTGTGACATTTTTCTGTGCACCACGACAAATTATACCCGGCCAACCCATATCATCTGAATCTTGCACTTCACTATCACATATAACACGATTTAGATTATCCAAAGCATGCAGCAGTGGTATAAACACCTTAGTCCATTCAAATCCTGGCAAAATAGTAGGCCTATCACGCTTTAGTATAACCAAACCAATCAACAGCTCAAATAGTAATGTATCCGATATATCTGATTTCATTATTTCCGCTATACCATCTTTACCCTGCAATGCTATCAATGCTATTTCATGCACTGTCTGCAGCGATAGTATACAAAGTGATACAGCGCATTGTACATATTTGCTAAGCAATGCCTCGGCACCAGTTAAATCTGATTCGATTTTTGTCTGATGTATGTGCGCAAAAAGTAAACGTTGAAAACGATGTAATAAATCTAAACTGGGACTAGTATGTTCTGGTAATGTTAACAATGCTGCAGAACCTTCTTCTGCTTTAATAACACCAGCATTAAGTAGTAGCTGTGTAAGACGTGCTTTCGTCAGTGCAGAATTATTACGCAGCAGTTGTTTGATGAGATGTAGCAATGGCAAATTATGACCATTATCAACACAGTCATTACTTTCAAGGCGTATCGCCTGATTTAATGCTGTCTCGAGACCTCCTTCGGCCATTAGTGAGCCAACAAGTAAATCAGTCATAAAACGATGACCCGATGAAGAAATGCCACCAGATTCTGAAAGTAGTAGCGATGTAAGCGTTTGTGCACGTTCCGATGCAGTGGGCAAGAGGACACTCCAGCCAACCTAATAATGAAGAAAATTCAGTAGTTTTTCTAAACCTCAATTAAATTACTTCAACTATGAAATGAGTTTTCAATGCAAAAATAAGACATAACTTGCAATAAATACGGCCCGAAATATCGTGGAAACGTATTGGACTTTATCATGATTAAACATTCTTGAGAATCGAAAAAAAATTCTAGATGGTAAAACTATCAGGAATAATTTTGGGAGAGAATAATTTGACATTTGTTGTAAGAATTTATTCCCCAATTTTTTAACAGGCTTATTTTAAATACTTTTCATATGACAATAATTTTGACATCCATCTAAGATTCTCCAACATATATCAGTTTTTTTAAAAACTATAGTGGGTGTATCCCCGAACTTTTTGATCGCATATTCTTTCTTATAATTAAAATATTTATGAAATAAACTTGGTTAACAGAAGAAATATAAGGTGTCACTAAAGTAAACTTGGCCTAAATTTATTATTTATTATTTATTTATTAGCATTGTTAAGGGTATTCAAATCGATATGAAATCGACTGAAGGAGATGATCAAACATCTGTGCAGGAGAACTCGTCCAAGATTTGTGTAGCAGATAATGCTACGCAATTTCAGTTAGAAGCACATAACACTTCAAGAGAAACAATTTTTATTTTGATTAACGTTACTCCGTAAGCTTCCCAGAATGTGTGAAGGCTTGGAGATTTATTTAGCCCAACTCGTAGAGTTATATCGCCATCATTAAAATTATAATTTTACTTTGTTTTGATTATTTTTAATGAAATTTCAATATTCATATCTTGGTTATCTGTTGTTTTTTTCAAAATCAAACGGAAAATACCAGGGTTGGAGTTATTTTTTGGTGAAATTTGGAAGGAGGAAAAAGTATCTTTCCCGGAAGTAGAATTTCCACGCCCCAATTTTTTTATAATTGTAAATGCTCCCCCTGGAGAAGGGAATAAATTCTCAAGAAGGGCATAAGTACTCCGTCAGCTTCTCACAATGTGTGATTGATTGGAGAGTTATTTAGAGCAGTGAAGAGTTCTGTCGCCATCACCAATTTTGTAATTTTACTTTGTTTTGATTGTCTTTAGTGAAATTTAAATTTTCATAGTTTGCTTATCTTTTTTATCAACCTTAGCTATCAAAATGAAATCGCTATAAGCTGGCTTAACATTTAAGTTCATATTGCCAGATTGTATCTAAAATATAAGGTTGTATGCAAAGAATCAGGTTGTATCCAAAATGTCACAATGAATCCAAAATATCAGGAAAAAAATACCAGAGTTGCAGTTATTTTTTGGCACAATTTGGCAGAAGGAAAAAGTATCCGCGCTGGAAGGAAAATGTCCATTCTCGAAATATTTGTAATTGCAAAGGAATTATTTCTCGATAGGGGAATAAATTATCGAGAGCGAATTTCTTGATATATGAATGATATATTCAATTCCACAAATAACATCGATCGACTTACCTGCAATGCCCACTGTGCTGCCTCTTGCATTGTCTTTAAGACGTTTGAACCACCGGCTAAACTAAGGATACGCGTCTTTAGGCTCACAAGCAAACGTGAACCCTCCGACAATCCTACTGATTTTGCCAAAACGCCATTCGCTATTAAAGCATGCAATTGTAAGCGCAATAAATTTAAGCAGGCCACAGCAATACATTCTGACTCTTGATTAGGCGTCTGCCTAATATTCGTATCCTGTCCACAAACAATACCCAATAACTGATCCAATAAACGAAATGTATGCTCAGATAAATCAATGACAAATGGAATTTTCATTGGAATGCCTTGTACTGAAGTTTGACTCCAAATGATACTTTGTGCTGCGCCACATGAAATGCCAAAGGCACGCACGGACGGATGTGTAGCTAGGATGGGATCACGTAATATTGGTTCTTTTGATATGGAGGGTGGACAGATTTGTTGATAATCATTGCGTCCCCAGCCGAAAACTTCGCCGGAGCTACTCAAAGCTAAGCAATGGGAAACACCAATAGCAACGTCTTCAATGTTTTTACTCTAAATTGAAAATAAAAATAGAAAACGCAGTAATTAATAAGCTCAATTAAGTAATAAAGAAAATAATTCAAATACCTGCAGTGTGCTGATTAACTTTGGTGTATTCAAACTCTGCACATTTTTATCAAGTGAGCCATGTCCTAAGCGTCCACCATTACCTTTGCCCCATGAATATAGTTTGCCTTCAAAGGTCAATGCAAGACTAAATTGCGAGCCGGCAAATACACGCTGCACTCTTGGTAACGTCTCAATGAGTATAGGAACTTGTGAACAATTGCATGAACCATTGCCCAATTTACCATAGTCGCCATCACCCCAGGCGTATACCAAACCCTCAGCTGTTGCACAAAGTGTATGCGAATCACCACTGCCAAGTGCAACATCAATTATTTCATGTTCCTGCAATGCTTTCACTTGTGTTGGCAAAAGTTTATCATCAGAATTGCCATGACCTAAGCGTCCGTAAGTGCCACGACCCCAAGTGTATAGACCGCCACTCAAAGTTATAGCAGCGCTATATGTGCAGCCACAATGTACACTTTTGGTATTTTTCTCCAGCGCCTGTATCTTTGTTGGTAGATCACGTGGCAATGTATCGCCATGTCCAAGACGTCCACCTTCACCGGTGCCCCAAGAATAGGCATTGCCTGTAAAATTCAATTATTAAGTGAGTTTGCCAGAGAGGGAGAGCAATCCTAAATCAGACCTTGAGGCTTTTTTTAAGATAAATCGGACTACACTTTTTAATTCTTTAAATAAAAGTATATGAAGTTGATCCAAAACTTTTTCGTTAGAAAATAAAAGTTTTTCTTGACTTGACTTTTCAAAAAGTTTAAAAAAACTCATAGACTTTTTAAAATACAAGTGAAAAAAAATAACTCATATTGTTTTTTAAGTTTTTTTTTACTTTTATAGCCTTATCATGTATGACGAACGAATCGTTTTACTGATTTTCAACAGCTTATATCCTCCAAGTTAAAAGATGATTTGAATTTTATGCTTACAAACTTTATTCTTTGAACTAAAATGAACGCTTAGGTTATAGTAAGTTCTTAATAAAAAGTTTTAATAAGTTGATATTAATGAGTGAAAATCAGTCACTTTATTCGTTCGTCATACATGATAAGGCCATTAGTCTTAAAAAGTTTTCTTCAACTATATATAATATTTATAAGTTTTTTTTTAAGTTTTCTTTACAAAAGTTTTGTCACATAAAAGTTTTTCGGTCTGTTTAAAACATTAACATTTACCCATTTCATCAACAGCCAAATAATGCCTGCCTTCACAATGTGCCGCCACACAGACAACATTAACCTCGGACATTTCCTCAATCAACATCGGTTCCGTTTCTGGTTTTGAAACACGCCAAGTATACATTTTACCATTTTGTGTTAGGAAAAGTACATTTTCCTCAGAAATGGCAACCTCTTTCACTTGAAAATAAAAATTCAAAACTGGCGCCGAATAATGCGTGTATGCGTTATCACCGCCGCTACCAGGTATTGGTAAACCAACAGCTGGTTCAGCAGTAAAACCATATTGATCGTTGCAAAGTGAAAGCCAACCAAGCGCATATATACGCTGTTCATGCAATTGTGGCATTGTGCCACCACCACCATCCTGTGCGGATGATTGCTCTTGCTGTTGTTGTTGCTGCCCACCCAATTGTTTTGGTGTGCGTGGTGTCATTGCTTTCATTGTGGCCACGGCTTGCAATGCAGCACCTGTGGGCATATGTGGTTTGGCTAAACGATCTAAATGTGAGACGACAACAACTGCTGCCTGTTTTAAATCCACATTGGCTGCTTCATTGTCGGGTAAAGTAAGAAAACGTAAAAATGATTCTGTAGCACTGGCCGTAGCGGCTTCTGTACTCAAGTTAATGCCATAATTGCCAATATTTTCATATCTACGCAATATCGGCACCAAAGGTGCACCAGTATTTTGCGGTACATCACGATTATCATCAGTTTCCTTCTCTTTGTCCCACAACATAAGTAGTAGTACAATGGCTTCAAGTGTGGCGGCGAGTGTACCTTTTTGTGCACCCAGTTCTAGCAACAAACAGAGTGCAGTATGACGATCCTCACGTGGCGCAGTACAGCGACCGCCCATAACATCACCTAAAGCTACTTGTCGTAGAAATTTTATGGAACGTTCCAATACCTCAATCCACAACGGTGATACCTGAAAGAATACAATTCAAATAAGCAATGTACTTTAATTGCGGTGGTAGAAAATAACGCCCAAACAAAATTTTAATAATGCCCACATTTTTGTCATATAAATGTGGGCATTTATTTGCTTTATTTCGCTTTATTAATATCAAATAACGCCCACAAAAAAAATCGAAACAACGCCCATTTATTGAAATGAAATGTCGCCCACTACAATATGAAATATGGCCCACAATTTTGGAAGAAACGAAATAAAGCCCACATTATTTTCATATAAATGTGGGCGATAACTAATCGATTTGGAAATAACGTCCACAATTCTTTTATATAAAAATAATGTGGGCGATATTTTTCTGTGCGTTTTTTCCTACCGCCTCTTTATAGGGGAAACATTTTTGCATTATTTACCTGCGATGTATCAAACAAAGATGCCTCTGGCAAATCTTGCAACGATTCCAATGCCTCACTTAACAGCTCACTGCACATTTCCGTATCTTCACCGGAGCGCCAAGCACGGCGCAAAAACGCAAATGAAAAATTCAATGCTGCACGTGTACCCACACGTGCTAAGCCCAATGTGGCGCGCTCATTTTCCTTAATTGGTGATGGTACATCAATTTGCTGATGGCTGCGATATTTGCCGGCACCAAACCGACTCATTTGAATATCACGTTGCTCTTTATTAAATTTTGATTTATCACCGATAACCACCGATGATGATAATTGTAATTGCTGTTGTTGTTGTTGCTGCTGCTGTTGTTGTTTCTGTTGCTGCTGTTTGCATCGTGACAATGCAACCAAATAGCGCTCATATACAAATAATTGCTGTCGTAAATGTACTGAGGATAAACAATTGCCAGCTGCTTGTAGCGCAATATCATGTAATTCACCTAACAGGGTACGCATACATGTTACCTTTGCTTCTGCGCCGGGTGATTGACCCCATAACCATGATTCAAAGATAACATCTGATGATATACGATTTGTTGTATGCTGTGATGCTGTTGTCATTTTTTTAATGGCTGAATCTGAGTCAAGTGCACGGCATGCGGCACAATTGCAACCGGACAGCGGGCCACAATAGCCCACTGCACAACAGAGACAATTGAGCTTCTCCACACCGCAATAATGTTTACCATCATCACCCAAATATGACCAATTGCCGGCAGCATTCAAGACAGGTGCAGCTGGTGATGAAACCAATTCACAATCTTGTATTAAATTATTCCACAGTACGGCAGTGTCTTCGACATTACGTAGATTTGCTATGAGATCAGCACGTAACCATTTGGCATCAAGAAAAGGCAACAGGCGTAAATATAAATCAGAGGAGCAACTAGTCGCCATGATGCGTTTATTGTGTGTATCAAGAAATGTAAATGTAATATGCAATTTGTATAATGCAATTTTTAAAAGGCGAAAAATTTTTTAAAGATGCAACACTGCATAAGATTTACATTTTGAAATCCTTCACGTATCGATTATTTTCTTTCTGAAATAAGTAACAACAAAATCGATTAAACAGATATTTGTATTGTATGTTGAGTACAACTTAAGTTTAGGCACACTAAGTGCAACAATGGCAAAGCCCTTTTTAAGGCTTAACAAAATCAATAAAAGTGTTTAAGTCGGTCACAATCGGTAAAAATCCAAAAGTATCGAAAATATCTAAAATAGTGGTCGAAAAGTATCAAAAAACATCTAAAATTACGGTAAAAGTCAACAAGTATCGAAAAACATCTATAATATCAGTAAAAATACAAAAGTATCGAAAAAAGTCTAAAATATCGGTAAAAGTCCAAAGTATCGAAAACATCTAAAATATCGTTTGGAGTCCAAAAGTATCGAAAAATATCTTAAATAGCGGTAGGATTCCAAAAGTATCTAAAATATCGGTAGAAATCGAAAAGTATCGAATACTACCTAAAATATCGTTAAAAGTACAAAAGTATTGAAAAAAGTCTAAAATATCGGTAAAAGTCCAAAAATAACGAAATCTAACTAAAATATCGGTAGAAGTCGAAAAGTATCAAAAAATATCTAAAATATGTATCAGAAAAAGTACAAAAGTATCGAATAACGTCTAATATATCGGTGCAGAACGTCGACAGAGCTCATCTAAACAGATTTTTACAAGCAAGAGATAGTCACAACATAACAAAATGCCTCACTCTATCTATTGTCTTATCCACTTTCTTAACAACACCAGCATAATACTTTGTGGGTGATGTTATTGTTGTATTTATATGAAAAACTTTGATTATGTTTTTAAATGTCTCAATGGTAACTTATAACGATAATTTTTGTTTCGTGCATTCATCATCACAGTACTTTTCATATAAAAACAAAGAAATCGAAAAGCAGTTATATAGTAAGCTGGTAAAAGGGGGGGCAAAAGAAATCGTTGACGTATTTATTGTATATATGTAGATTCAAATAATTCGAAGTCAATTCAATTCGTCCAAAGTCAAATCATTCGAAATTAATTCAATCAAAGTCGATTCAAATCAAACAAAGTCTCTATATCATACCAAAACTTATCATATGTCCAAAACAATCCATGCTAATTAAGGTCAAATCATTTAGAAAACTCCTTTATTCTACTAAAGTCATCAGTTCCACAATATTAAAGAGGTCATGGAATAACTCGAGTGTTTTTGGAGTAATAAAAAAATATTAAATTTAATTAAGGCCAAATCAGTTAGTTATTTTTAATCAATGAAAGCCTCCATTTCGCCCAATCTTCGTGTAACCAAATTTGAAAAACTTATTTGTTGGTTCACAGCTAATAGAGATCTTTAGAGAAGTGAAATCACTAACTTCCCTTAGGTAAGTAGTTTTATGTGGCACATGAAATGAAGACTATGAAATGGACTATAAGAACGAACTGCTTGGATTTCATGGTGGCATCTTAAAATAAGCATAACTTTGCGACCAAAAATCGCAGATGACTAAACAATAGCTCAATTTGAAGATGAAGAGTAATACTAAAATATCCGTTCATTAGAAAGGACCAGAAAATTGTTTTTCATATTGTATACACTATACTCAAAAGTAGATCAAAATGGGATTTATTCGAGAAGATGTTTTTCAAAATCTCTTCATTAGAAACCTTTGTTTTCTGCATAATTGCGTTTTTTCCTTTGTCCGAAAAGCAAAAAGTTTGGAATTCTTGATGCCTTAATCGTGGTAATGCTTATCTGAAACCTCGTTTAACATCATTGGAATACTACAGATTTTGTGTAATCATTGTTTCATGTGGATTACGTAAATCAAAAAATAATTTTTCTACATCGCGCTTATTCCTAGTGCTATTTTTCCGCAACTTTTGGAATTTGGGAACCAAAATAATAAAGAGTCCAACACCAAAAATTTACCGACAAACAAAAGCTTGTTTTCACAAAAGTGTCCGGTAGAAGTTAAGCTTAAAACTACAACTTTGAGAAGAGAACCGATTTTATAAAATTCTAAGGGACCAACTGGCAGCGAAAGTGTAGGGTGGCCGTTAAATGGAAATTAATGGAATATCAAAATTGACAAGGAAATCAGTGCACGTTGCTTTCACTCTACAAAAAGGTCATTGCCTTAATATCAAAATAAATGGTTGTGACAACCTTAAAAATAATTGTGCCAAGCACTTAGATGAAAGGCTTACTTGGGAAAATCATATTCTGGCAGATTCTCAATTCCGACTTCGATCGAAATCGGAATGGAATCAATCTTAAAGTGCTCTGCGTTTCGAAAAACAAAATGTGATCTGAATTTTATTGCAATAAATAAAATTGGCTTCTGGTTTCAATCCACTTTACTGAAACGCAATTCCGATGTGGTGTTCAATATCGAAACGCAGAACACCTTAAAATTGATTCCATTCCGATTCCGATCGAAATCGGTATTGAGAACATGCCTGATTATGAAAAACGGGAGTCATTAAACATTAAAGTTTAGAAGACAAAGTTGATGATTTACATATGTAATGATATTGAAGCATGTCTGGACTAACGTGATCCAACTTTGTGCAGTAACTTCAACATTGAAATTGTAGAAAGATTTTAATCAAAAACATAGGCTTGTCTCAAATGATACTATTCATAGTGAATGATTTCTGAAAAATACTTGGCAAGACTGAGTAGTCATACTAACTTATTTGCTCTCAATCTGTTGGATGATATAAAACACTAGGACAAATTTGCTTACTATCGCATATCGATAAATTGTAAATAAAATGATTTTAAACAAAATGGACGAATAAGGCCCTGTTCTCACTGTTTTGCTTAACCAAACTGAAACATTACAAAACTAAAAAGATTCGCGTTCAAACTATTCAGCCTAGTTTTTGCTCTGACAGTTTAAGTAATAGAAATTGGTTAATTTTTCGTTGGAGCTTTAATTTATTGGTTTATACGCTACACCCAGGGTATATTCACTTTGTCCTTGCGTTTGTAACGCAGAGAAGTAGGCGTGGCAGGTATAGAAAAGTGTGTGTACTAGAATCGCCCAGTGGTCAAAATCCGACCACAAATGGTACTTTTTGGACACTTAGTGCTTTTTTTGCTATTTGGTACGAAATAGAAATGCTCACTTATCATCCCTGATATAACTTAAGCGAGATATAAGCAAAACAAAAACATGAAGTCAGTGCCATGCTTTTTGTCTTTCCCTTTGTGCTTTTTGCTATTTTCAGCTGTTAATATTGAAAAATTTGTATTTAATTTTACCTGGATTTAAGTCAAAATATTAACATAATTTTAACTTTGTGCACATCTACACAACAAATACCTTTCTAATGGTGTATAATTTAAAGTGGTACTCCATTTCTACCAGTAAAAAAAGATGGACAAATTTTTGTATTACGGATTAATATATAAGTACATAGATTCTTGGTCAGCTTCACCTCCTGAGTCAATATAGCTATGTTCGTCTGCTGGCTGTCAACGGACACGCCTACTGGCCATACAAAAACTATATGTATTCAAAACAAAAAATTTAGAGCATTTTTTGCGAAATCGCAAGCAAAATGCACATAATTACTAAGGTTTGTATTGGCCCTATGCTCCTCCTAGGAGTTAAAGGAGAATACATACATACATACTAAGGTTTGTAAGCACAAGCTCTGTGTACAATTCGGCGAATTCGGACAAAAGGGTGTGGCTCCTTCTATATATTGAAAGCGTTTTTTGAGTTAATTCAAGCATGATTTCAGAAAAAACTAGGTAAATTCGGACAAGAAGGCGTGGCACCTCCCATACAAGCAAAAGTTTCGAAATGGTATACGCATTCGTTTTTTGAGATAATCGATCCAAATTTCACTAAAACGCTAAGAACAGTAAGTGCAAGCTCTGAGAAAAAATTTGGCGAGCTCGAACAAGAGGGTCAATAGCCTTATCACGTGTGACGAACGAATGTAGTGACTGATTTTCAACTTCTTACATCCTTCAAGTTAAAAGATGATTTAAAGTTTATTTTTTGAACTAAAATGAATCATAGAAAGTTCGTAATAAAAAGTTTTAATAACTCGATATTAATGAGTGAAAATCAGTCACTTTATTCGTTCGTCATACATGATAGGGCTATTGACCAGGCAAGTGAAAATGGGCTATAAGTTTATCAGGGGTCAACGGGGCCAAACAAGGATCAACTTAAAAATCGGTTAAATTTAGGTAGTCATTTTTTTGACATTTGGCAAAGAGATATGTATATAACCAAGAGACGCAAAGAAGCGCTGGAGCAATTTTTTGGAGTTTGTATTGGCCATAGACGGTAGCTTTGACGAATTTAGAAGTTGAACGGCAGCGTACTTCAACCAAAAAATCTGTATTCATCTCTTCTCATCCGGAAGCGAAGGGATATAAATAGATTTTTTGGTTGAATTACGCTGCCGTTCAACTTCTAAATTCGTCAAATCTGCCGTCTATGGCCAATACAAACTCCAAAAAATTGCTCCAGCGCTTCTTGGTGTCTCTTGGTTAGCTATATATCTCTTCGCATTTGAGGACGCTTTGCGGTCATTCATCATAATCTTACATTGAACAGCCACCCTAATGTACATACATATTTACATTTATACATACTTACAAAATTAAGATCATTATTTTTTTCATTGTGAAAATTCAATTTTCATCCCACAATAGACTCACCAATAATATTGTTCGCTTCCACTATTATGCTGGGTGAAGGTAATCAGCCAGTTGAGCCAGTTGTAGTGTTATTCAATTGATGTCGCTGTCCTCGTTGTTTTTCCAGTTGTTTTTGTATTTTTTTTTTTTTTTTTTTGTTAATGCGTCGTCGTTTGACCGTGTAACAATTCTGGGAGTGTTTCTAAAATTGGTTTTTTCTATTGTTTTTTTAGTTCGTTAGACGTTCGTTCGTATATAATTCGATTTTGTTGTATTGTTTTTGTTGTGGTATTTAAATTCTATACTGCACTTTTTTCTTCTGCTCTTTCCTCTTTTTTCAAGCACTAGATTTTTTCAATTGCTTTTTCTTTTCCACTTCACTTCTTGTATATATATATATACATGCTTATATTTTGTATATGCATGTCTTCTTCACTTTAATTGAAGAAAAAAATTTTCACAATTTTTCAAATGCAATTTTCTATTATTAAATTCAATATTCACTTGAAATTTTATATCTCAATCGTTTCACTAATCGTTGCATTACATTTATTTAATATTTTTAAATGAAAATTTCAAGTTTTAATTGATGAAAATTAATGCAAACAAGCGCAGGCGAAAATAAAGGCCTTTATAAATTCTGACGTCTAGAAAAATGAAATATTCTTCGATTGAATACTGTCAAACGGTGAAAAATTCAAAATGTCATTTAGCTGTCAGTTTGTTCATAAGCTGCTGTCAGCATCATTTTTTTGAGGGTGCGTTCAATTGTTCAGTAAAAAGCATTTTAATCTGCATTCACACGGGGCGAACGAGAAAAACACTATTGGTGTTTTTGTAGAGATGTGACCTGACCACAACGTATTTTCAATTTCTCTGCAAAGATGACCAAATATTGCTATTTTCGTAATTTTTCAGGAAAGCAAAATTAATTTCATATGAAAAAATCATAATATACAGATTTACAAGTTCTTTTTCGTAGGAAATTATGAGTCCTAGTTCTGGTTTTGCAAGCTTGTAGATCTCATCGAGAATTTTTTGTTGTGTTCCATTAAAAATTAACATAATGTGATACATTTTTGTTGAATTGCATATATTTCAGAATAATTTCTTTCTATTTCAAAGAAAAATACATTGCAACAAAACGTAAAACGAGAGTTTTTTTGAAATGATAACTGCAACTTGCACACCGCGAAAAAAACAGTGCTGTCATCACATTACGTGAACGAGGGTCAGAACACAGATGCAGTATTGATAATATTTAATTCAAACTGAATATACTCATTGTGATGTTCACTGTAAAATAGCACTGCAAATAAAAGGTGTTTTTGGAAATACAATAATGCAAAAGTATTGCAGCAATGGCAATATTTATAGTTACATTGTTGCAATTTCTGAGAGCACTGCTATAGTCATGTAGCTGTTGTGTAATGTTTTAGCAAAAAGCATTGTAATAAATTCTGTGGTGCGCTCCAAATTATAAACTGCGCAAAACAGTTAAATTTAGTTGCATTTCATATTCAACAATTTAGAGTTTCAGGCGAATAAAAGGTCTCTATTCAACTTTTCAGAGAAAACACCCTTTACAAGTTTACAAGGTGCGAACTCACACGAATGGCACGGACACGTAGGGCACGTCAAATTTCTAGGCAATCGGAGGGAAGTGGTGCTTTCATTTCCCTCCGTTTGGCCAATCACAGCAGCACCAATTCGGCCGTACAAAGAAATGTAAAGTCGGCAGCACTTATTAAGAAATGCAACCCTAATTTAACTAACCCCGGCGAAAGCTAAAATCAAAACACAAAAAAAAAACGAAACAAACAGCTGTCATTTACAGTGTCAAAACTACAACTGTCAATTCAAAGAAAACGAAAAATCGAAAACGAAAGTTTTGCGCGAATATGAAAGACATTTCTGTAAACGAAACATAAATTAAATTTAATTCATTTTTGTTTGTTGTTTGTAATTTTGCACAGAACAATGCACGATTTAGAAACGAATGCCGATAGTGTAAATTTTCTTATTACGGAATTGTGTCGGAGCATTGCACATCAACATGGAGTTGAAGAAAAAACATCTGTGGCTAAATTGAAGGCACAATCCTTTGAGATACTGCTAAAAAAGTCCAAGAAGCGCTCAAATGAAATTGTTGAGAATTTTGAACCTCTACGTGCATTGGATGTGCAAATTTTTTCAGCAAAACTCAGTGTAAATTCAAATCCCGAAGAGTGCGCCAAATTTGCAGCATTCGATGAACATCTGGCCGTTATTGAGAAGAAAGAATATTTTACTTCGGGAGCTGGCAAAGAGGTGCTTCAATTATTATTGGAGCTGCAGGGAAACTTTGGTGATGCTGATGAGGTATGTATGTGGTAGTGATATGAGAATTTGGTTTTTTTAAGTGAAAGTTCTGTGGTGCTAAAATTTCAAGGCCACTTAGCGTTACTTGCCGTTACATCACGTTATAACTCGCAAACTACACAAGCTATTTTGATGGAATTTGGTTCCGTAATCCGTGTGGTTTCAATTATTTTTCATTTTGTAGGCTTTTTCACGAAAAAAGTGAGCCACACAATACAAAATTTTAGAATCTTTTTGTGGGAAATAATTACAGGTTCTACAAATAACATTGATTGGCATTAACGAAAAAGTAACCGTTTAGGAAATATTATTAAAAAACCGCAAAAAGTCCAAAAATTCGACTTTACCGAATATTTCCGAAATGGTTACTTTTTCGTAAATACAAATGAATATTATTTGTAGAACCTGTAATTCTCCACAAAAAAGATTCTAATACTTTTTATCGTGTGACCCACCACGGATTACGGAACAGGCCTAATAGTTGCCGAACGTGAAGACCATACACTGGTCAAAAAGTGGATGCAATGAAATAAATGCCACGCCCATTTTTAACGTTTGTAAACTTTAAACAGTTATGTCTGGCAAGCTAAACAAGCTTCTTTGATGAAATTTTGTAGATAAAGGCCATGCCCGGGGTGTAAGCAAGTAATGCCACGCCCACTTATTTGTAACAGTTAAACACATTTAACTCCCAAGTTGTGCAAGCTATTTTGATGAAATTTGGTAGGTAGCTGCCGAACATTAAAACCATATACTAGTCGAAAAGCACGGACTATCAAAAAGTGGCACGCCTTCTTAAACTTGTATTTAAGTTTTACTTGCTTAACGTGCAACAGTGACTACACTTTTGAAAAACAAAATAAATACTTTACCTGTATTATATTACAGCCAATTCACCGTCTACCTACGCTGCTAGTGCCTGGACCCTTTACCCTTTATGCCAACTACGTTAATAATCAGTATTATCCAATTAATGCTAATAAAAGTCCAGCAATTGAAGCACCTAAATATTTTAAAGGCACACAAAAATTACGTTCCAGCAGCAATCCCTATTTGCCAAAATTCATATTTGATGGCGAATCGAATATGTTGACAAAAATCGAGCAAAAATTCGCCGCCACACCAACGAGTGCACGTTCAAATGCTAGCAGTAGTGTTGCTTCAAGCTGCTCATTCACTGACATGACCAAGCAGCTATGGGGTAACTCAATGCGTATAAATCCAACAGCTTTTCGCTTGTTCGCCGACAGCAAAGAACTGTCGCAACAACAGGTACAACACATTATTATACAAGTTCAACATGATTATGACCAATGATTCTCTTTAAAGGTAACTAAAAAAGCCGAAATTTCAAAAGTGGATGCTGAAAAAACAACAGCAGCAGCAACAGCTGAAGCTGCTGAAGTTAAACAATTCTTTTCATGGAATTGGGAAAATCTTGGTAACTTTGGCATGGTATGTCCAAAACCATTCGTGAGTGATTACAATGCAACGCTCGATTTGGAAAGCGTCTATCAACAGTCTATGAAAAAACAATTTCAAGCAAAAATTGTAACAATGCAACAATTTATGCAAGATACAAAATCATTAACAGGTACATTTTCAGTAAAGAAATTTATTTCATTCCTAATTTCTTATATCATTCTTCATTTCAGTTGGCATCCAATCAGATTCATTTTATTTTGATGAAACTGCTGGCGTCTTTAAAATGCAGTCGAATATAACAGTCGATAATATTTTACCTGCGACCAATTACAATTTCATTGAGGCATTTTTAAAATGTGGCACACACTATAAATATATACAGAATATGATAAAGAAAAGTAATTTCAAACTACGTTATGATGGTTTTATATTCAAGGTACTGTACTATACATATATATTAGCTAAGTTTGCTTGTTATTTAAGTTTGCTGCGTTTTTATTACAGGCACTTTGTAGCGCTTTAGATGAGTATTTGTTTACTTTTCGTCAGTTTGTGTTTTCAAAACAGGATGTGCATTTGGTGCAGTTCTATAAGCGCATGAAAAAGACAATGAAACAAATTGTCAATCTATCAAATACTTTACCAAATGGTAAGCACATTGAAATGCATACAAAAAATAGCTTAAACCTTATGTACCCTCTTTTTACAACACTTTCTAGCTGCTGCTGAAAATTGTTCTACGCAAAAAATTGGATCTCAAATTTTGGGACTTTTATATCGCGAAATAATGCGACTAACCGATAAAGATTATATAATGGTGTTGGTATTTATATTAAAACGCTGTTGTCACGTTTATTTCAAGTAAGATTTTTTCTCGTAAATACATACTTCCATATGTATCAGTGACGGATCCAGTAGTTCAACATAGAGAGAAGTGTTCATACCAAGAAAAACAAGAAGCTAATTCTCTATATTATTGAACAATTAGACCTGCAAGGTGTTGTTGCAGGACAGCTGAGGGAAGTTTCGGAAGGAACTTACTGCGTAGAATTGGTATTCGAGCTCAGAATTGGTATTCGAGCTCAGAATTGGTCCATCACGTCAAGATTTTGAAATATTTGAGGTTAAGTAGATGTACAAATGGCTATTGTTGGCTATATTTTAGGGTAGATATAGGCTACAGGAAATTTTTTGTAATTTTTACATTTACAAACTACTCTTTTCCTCAAAAATAATCACTTGAAAGGTGCCGTACGATGTTTCTTTCAAAAGTTATAGTCAATTTAAGATGAAATAACGAAACCTAAGCTTAAAAAGAACGACTTTTTGAGTATTTTACCTCAAATATTTTAAATTCCTGGCGTGATGGACAATTCTGAGCACGGATTCTACTCAGCTGCCATGCAACAATCACAACCCCCCCTAAAGTCGATGTAATCATTTCACTTATTGTCCAAAAATCTTAATCATGTCATTAGCAAAGGAGGGTGATTTTGTTTTGTGAACCTGCAGAGCTGAACATAGTCATCGAAGAAGATATAGATTAGGGTGCAGCAAAAAAATTCCCAAAATTTCTGTAAAGAATTTAAGATAAAGTAATCTTTCAAACGTGGTCTTTAGAATAGAAATCGGTTGGAATTTACGCAAGATATAAGAGAGATATATAAGAGTATTTTTTGTTGTGCAGATATCATTTTGGGTCATTTTTTTGTATCACAGAGTATATAAAAACTTTCATATCTCGCGTAAATTTCAACCGATTTCTATTCTAAAGACCACGTTTGAAAGCTTTTAACCTTATCTTAAATTCTTTATAAAAATTTTGGGAAAATTTGCAAGCAAAAACATCAAAAGGTCGCTTCGAAATAAAAATTTCTAAAAATTCGTATTTTTTTTTTTTAAATCAGCCTCTAGCTAGAGCACAAACTGTTAGCTGTGCCGTATTTGACAAAAATCCAAACTCTCAGACTGAAATTTGCAAGGAAACCACAAACCGATTGTGACATTCTTGGTTCTGATAGTTGCGCTATTTATCGTCCTTTAACGTAAGGTAATACACATAAAAAAATCTTAAGTTGTGGATGCAAAATACACTGTGAAACAAAAATAACCAAAATCATAACTTTACAAAAAATACCAAGTATGTAAAAACTGGCATATCTCGCGGAAATTTAATCCGATTTCCATTCTGAAAACCTCTTAATTTTTTCATTAGTTTATAATCAAAATTTTGGGTATATTTTAAAACCAAAACAATAAAAAGCCTCCCTAATCCCTTTCAAAATAAAAAAATGCGAGAAAAAAATAATTTTTGTCGTTTAGACCTTCATTCAAGCCCCGGGCGGGCCATCTTTTCGGTGAACATTACGCTCAAGCCAACATCTGATCCGATACATGCTTGTTGGTAGTAAAATAAAAATAAAAACATTGTATTTTCTTGTATTCCTTAATTATTACTTAATAGAAATTAAATAACTTAAAAGTAGGTGCCGAAAATTCTAATACTATGGGTGTCTCATAATTCACGCAAGATTCGAATTTGCCGCCACTTGTGCGGTAAAGTGTAGCCTAACCAAAAAAAAAAACTCTTTGACAGCTGACAGTTTAGGGCATTACACGAAAGAAAAATGCATTTAATTAGCTATCAAACAAGCATGCAACAGGCGACATTGCTGGTTTGAGCTTACTTAAAAAAAAACACAAACCAAATTATAAAAACAAGTCAAAAGGCTTAAAGGAAAAACAATGATAGCCACAATCATATCATCAGAATTTTTCGATATCCAGAAGTACTTGACAATCATACTATATTAACATTTTGCTTAGATTTGTTGAGAATCATAGCATAAAGTAAATACATCATCACATTTCCTTGTTAAACATCGCCCTGCTATTGTAACTCTTGAATATTATACTTTTTTTGCATTACGCCTTCGTTTGCGCGATTCGTATGTTTATCACGGTGCTCTGAGAGATTTTGTAATTTTTAGTTGTATTTGGAACATATAATGATTTTAACGTAACGAAAACCAGCTTCCCAATAAATTTTTTTGTTTTTCCTTTGTGCATTTTGCCTTGTTTTGTAATTTGTTGATTTTTTTACTAAAACACATTGAACAGTAAGCTCAAACCAACAATGTCATCTGATCCATGCTTGTTTGGTAGCTAACAATGTAAATCATTATACGTTGCAAAAACAACTAACAATGCATTTTCATTGTTGAAAAATATTTCTTCGTAAATTTAGTACAAAAATGTAAATCTCGCATGAATTATGGAACACTTTACATGAATTTACTGCTTAACCGTTTAGTAAAATACACGAGTATTTGAATATGCTACCGCCTCCACAAGTATGCTAAACCCTTAAAATTTCCATAAATATTATTTTCTTTTTTAGACATTTACAAAAATGGATTTTCAATGGTATATTAGATGATCCTTGTCATGAACTTTTTATTAGTTTCTATGATCACTATCTTGAAAACACAAAACATTACTATGATAAAGCGTTTCATATGAACAAAGATGCTGTACCTGGATTTTTTCAAAACTATGAAACTAAAATACTACAATGTGGAAAATATACAATGCTATTGAAAGCTTGCAAGCCAGACGTAAGACGAGTTTTACATTATTTTTTCAGTGCCATCATAATTCCACTTCTCTGCTTCTTTACAGCATCGTCTCTTCGAGTTAGAGCATCCTGCAATATCTGTATGCCTCACATTCGATGAAATTGAAAGGCTTGAATCCAATTGTGATAAATACTTTGAGCGCGCACGTGAATTATGTGGCAAACCAATAACCATACGTCAAATATTTGAAACACGCGCAGATAGCAAGCGAAATTTCTATCAAATTGTAAGTCAACGTTGGCGTGAAAATATGGAAAAATGGACAGATGAACAGCACAGTTTAGCGCTGATTGCCGCGGAACATAAGAAGAAACGCTTAAATGAATTGACCACACAGCTGCAAGATGCCAAACAACGTAAGGTGGCTGAAAGACGTGCAAATGTTGAATTTGAATTGAAATTGTTAAAAGAGGCAGAGCGTCTGGAAGAGCAACGCCTACTGCGTGGTAATATTAATTTAAGAAAACGTATTGAATACTATCAGGAAATGAGTGATCTCATGCAATGCGATGCCAGTGAGGAGCAAGGTAAGCAGTTAGGCAAATTAACCGAGGAAAATTTGTTAAAGCCACCGCCGCCGCATAGCAGCAAACAGCCGCTTACACCCGCGAGTACCACAAGTTATACTGATTTTGAATCATGCGAGGGAGATGAAGGTGATGCTGACGGTGTCAGCTCAGAATATGCTGAATGTATTTCTGATGATTTTGTGCAGAAATTTGAACAGAATGAAACGGAATTGCAGGCACTTGCGACATTAAATGAAAATGAAAATAATAATAAAAAGGGTGACCTGAAATCGCAAGTTATTTTCGAGGAAAACGCTACAGCTGCCACATTTCCATCGGTGCTTGGTTGTACACTTAAAAGAAGCGCCTCTGATTTTCTCAATTCCAATGAACTACCAGCATTAATGTTAAGCGCACTAGAGAAGAATCGTCAACATGCTATGTCTGGCTCTGACATGGAACATTGCATAAAAACTGCGCATAGGTCAACAGCTGCAGTTGAATTGCCGAACGCCTTGCCACTGACCGAAGCACAACGCAACAAGCTCAAGGTATTGTCGCATGAATATGGTAATGCACCTCCCATTGATACAACACATACAAAATCGCTACCAGATATTAATTTAAATACACTATCCGAATGTGAACTTACCGAATTGCAACGTAATCGCAAGCGTATGATGGAAAATGATACCTTCTGTGAATACAATAAGGATCCTTTTGAAAATCGCAGACACTTAAATTTAGAACTGAACACGGAACGCGCTCGGAATCGACGCAAAGTGCTTGATAGTGAATATCACATTTTAACTGGGCAAACGCCATCAACGACCACTTTCACAGTAACACAAGCAATCACACCGATGTCAACTACATCTGATACACCCATGACTGCTGAAGCGCTAGTTGCAGATTTTGATGCTGCTGATAAGCGTAATGATATGGAAAATGGTAATGTGCAAGCAAAGTCTGCATTAAGACTTAATATAACAGCAAAAGTTCTAGATACAGTTGATGCAACAGCTATGCAAATAAATACAGCAGCCACACAATTGGAAACAACGACGCCAATGAGTGCACTCAACACAACTGGTATAATGGCAAAATATGGCTTTGAATTTAAATGTACGGAAGCAGCACAACAAGAAAAAACAGCTGCCGCCACTGAGTCAATACATAATGAAAGTCTTTTGCAAGATAAATCTTTTGTTCAACCGGATTATAGCGATCCATATAAACGTTGCGTAGAATTGATTGAGAGTAATTTTAAATGTGCCAGCAGAAGTCCATTTGTACGTTTGCATAAAACTAATAATCAAGAATCATCCAGTAATCTCCACGATCTAACAGAGAGCAGCAGCACGAAGTGCAACAACACAATTAAAGAATTAAATTTGAATGATATGAGCGTTATAACGTTGACAGAATTTCTACAGAAATCTGTTGTTATACCATTGAAAATACATTTGGAAATTGTTAATAATGAAGTTATGCGTATGTTCTTGGAAGACTTACGAATTATACAGCATTTCAAAAGTCTGCGTAATTATTTCTTTCTAATGGATGGAGAATTTGGTGCCATAATATGTGATAGCATTATTGGTAAACTGGAGAATGGTACAACACCACGACAACTTTTCAATGTTGGAGTATTAAAATCGATAATGGAAAATGCATGTGGATCGAGCATAACTGGTAAAAACATTTCTATGATTATTCATTAATGTTACTTTCATTAAAAGCCTGTAGTGTGCCATTCCTTTTGGTAGATTTATTTAAACTTTATTATAATATATACGGAAAGAACACTTATTCAACGTTCTTCGTGTAAGTTACTGTAATCACAAGAAAGTGACAATGCTTGAACACTCAGACAAATTCTTTTATTCTACCCTTTGAAGCATCATTTAATCTAAATGAATCGGTTTTTGAAATGAATGCAACTCCTACCTTATAATTAATTTCTCATTGATATGGACTTGTATTTTTTAAAGAAGACTCAGCACCCTAACCTAACCTCGCTATGGACCTAGTTGGTCTATGTGAGGTTTTTGCTTACGCAATTACCGCCACCCTAACCTAACAACATTTTTTCGCACTCTTATAAGGCATCCTTGTATGATAGCATATGGCTTGTTCTATTTACTTCCCTTCTCAGAATTAGTTTTCTGCATACTTTGCGCTTCAATTATCATTTTCCAGTATTTCTCTTCACATGAAATCTGTTAGTGTTGCTAGAGCATCTGATGACTGCATCTGCTTTAATAGAAATTGCAGTCCAATTACTATATTTTTATAACAGGCGAATTGACTATTATATCATAAGATTTTTTTGTCATGCGACTTTATTTCAATCGGTTTCTATATCATGCTACTTTTATGCCATTCGATTTTCATATGCAGTTTTTATATCAAGCTAAATTTTTATGTTATGCTATTTTTATGTCATGAAATTTTTATATTATGCGACTTTTTACCACAAGATTTTTTTTATCATACGACTTTTATGTTACCAGATTTGTATATCATGCGACTGTATATCATAGGGTCCATTCACATATTACTTAACGCTATTTTCGACCAATTTTGACCCCTTCCTCCCTGAGCGTAACGCAACGTAACAAAACTTTCAACCCCTTACCCTACTAGTTAGTAACGTAACAAATCTTAATTTTATTGTAGCATAAAATTATAAAATCGACGTTACGTAATGAAGTTGAAATCATGCAATTTTTATGTCATGCGATTTTTATGTCATGCGAGTTTAATGTAATGAGAGTTTTATGTCATGCGATTTTTATATCACGCGATTTTTTACTCACTCGATTTTTATATTATGCGATATTTATGTTATGCGTTTTAATTGCATGTATATTTCATGCTCATTGTTTTTACAGAGGTTTTTAGTATGTATATTAAAATGACTATTTCGGTTTTCATTTGTTGGTTTTTTTTTACGATTTTTCGATATTTATGAAAATTTTAGTACAATTTTCAAAATTAAATTTTTTAAAAACGGCCCGACGGATTTATTAATTTTTTCTAAACAGTGCTCAAAAAACTCCAAAGAAAAACTTTCTATATGAACTTCAACTGAGCATGGAATTTCAGGTTGAATATTTACTCAATATACTAAAAACCTCTGTGAAAAACAATGAGCATGAAACATAAGTGCAATTAAAACGCATAACATAAATATCGCATAAAATCAAGTAAGTAAAAAATCGCGTCATATAAAAATCGCAAGACATAAAATTCGCATGATGTACAAATTGCATGATATCAAAATCTCATCACATAATTTTTGCTTAATATAAAAACCGCATTTAAGACTTTTTGTTATTTTTATAAATTTTCAGGTAATGATAAAAACTCCGAACACATTTCTTTCGATTATGATGACGTACCCGAAGCTTTTGATCCATATTCACCATCTGCACTACAGAATCTAACGTTATCATATAAAATCGAATGGCCATTAAATATTATACTCAATAAAGAAACAATGGATAACTATGCAAATATATTTAAATATCTTATAAAAGTGCGACGTATTAGTTGGATCCTAGAACGTGCCTATCAAATACTCAAAGAAGCTGTTAAGCGCAATGGCACAGCAATGCTTAAATCACCACAATATCGTCATTTGCAGCAAATACGTCATAAATTTTATCATTTTGTGCATGCGCTACAAAATCACATTACAGCGAATGCATTGCAGGCATCATGGAAGACATTCAAAGATGAACTGTTGCATGCTAAAACCATTGAAGATATTTATCGTAAACATGCAAATTATATAAAAAGAATAAGATGGTTATGTATGTTGAATCGAAGTTGTGTGGAATTTCAAAAACATATTGAAAATGTATTTATAATATCATTGAGATTTTACAAGTAAGTTTACTTTAAAGTAAAACATTTTTTTGAGAATATTTGCATGAATGAATTGCGAGCTTATTATTTAGTGCTGAGTGCAAAACACCAAACAAACAACAAATTTTTAACAAAAAAAAAATAATTTAGTCTGACAATAAATATAACAAAACCAAAACGACCTTAAACATCCTATATATACAAGCTTCACATGTCACCAAAGAAGTTCTTCAGTAGGTTTTATGCTTATATATAGTTAATTTTTCAAGCTTAGTATATATATTTGTTGAGTACTCAAGAGTACCTAGGTAAATTTATACAAAAAAAGAGAATGTGACATGCTTGAAAATTATTCTCTAAGTCAAGATCAAACCTACTGAAGATCTTGTTTGGCTAAAAGCGGAACTGGCATAGCAGAAAACCAAAGAAAGTACTTAATACTAAGCACGCAATGAGTAAAATATATACGAGATTAATCATAAAAATAAATATACTAATTCCATTGTTTTTACAGCTCTCTTAAGGCGCGTCAATTTAAAAAACGTAACAAAGATGAACATTATACACACTCACGTTACTATCAATTGCGCACCGATGAGTTGGAATTTGATCAACAAATTAAGCATATCATTTATTTGGGCAACAAGATCGTACGTAAAGGGTATCAATTTGAAATTGGCGAATTAATAACATTAATTAATTATAATAATTACTATATAAAAGAACAATAATGCTACTTAGTGAACAAATTTTTAGTATAGTTTTATATGTAAATATTTCATCAAGAGATGCCCCACTGTTAATGATATACAAACAAATTGTGCTGTTTTTCGAAAATGAGATGTAAGATTTTGTTCCAAGGCTGGTTCACACTTTTCAACCAAATTAAAACAACAAAAAAAGATATATCAAAACTTTTACTAACTTGGAAAGCATTGTGACTCCATCGAAAAATTAACTTATTTGGATGATTATCTTCTCAAAAATTTCTGTTTATTCCCATCAAAACTATTTCAAGAGTGGAACATTAAAATACCAAAAACATCACAAACAATAGAAAGTTAGCTTTACGCGCCAATACTGATGAAAAACACAAACAACAGTATGTAACCAGAGTATTAACATCGTTCGCGTCCTTGAAAATTACAAAAAAAAATAATGGAAAATACCCAACATGCCAGCTGGTCGATTGTGTGTAAAACTTACAAAGCGAATGTGCGGTAGCGAACTGAATTCCTCGAATTATAAAACACATTTGAAATTTTACAAAATATTATGTTGTTAGAAATGAAAGAGGTAATGGGCAATCCAATTTTAAATGCGAGAAAATGTGAATATTTTTCAGTTAAAGTAGTTCCCATGAATTTTCTTTTGATGGCTTTTTTAGCGAACAACTTTTTCTTGATTTTTAACTTTTCTGAGAAATATTTCCTGTGAGGATAAAGCTCAATTTTCCCTGGAACAGTTACAATTAAACAAAAAAAAAAGCTTTAAATAGAGAACGATGGTATATGTATGATAACTTTAATGCAACAAGGGGCTAACTATCACACTTTTTCTGTGACGCTTGAACTCATCGCTTGGTTTATCACAAAGCACTCGTATGCAATGACAGCAAACCAGGTGCTTACTTTAAACATTCCGCAAATTACAAAATCTAATGCACAAAATTAGTGTCACGGATCGGAATCGCTTTTCCCAACTTAAAGTGTTACTCGCATCAAACGCAGGAATGATACATGTTCAAATCAAGAAAGATAAAATCAAGTCAAAGTGAAAATAGGTGGTAACACGCGCCCAAAAATGAAATTTATCACAAATCCGAAACTATTGGACGCAGATAGATAAGATGTGGAAAGCTTTTTACAGGCACAGTGGGAAATAACATTCATTGGAAAAGTGGGTTGATGTTGGGTAATACCAACTCTGCTGACTCATAGCCTGGCACTATTCGCAGAGATTACTGCATCCACGTTGGACGTAACATTATACATGGTTCCGTAGTCGTCGAATTAGCAAATAAGGAAAACAGCCTATTGATCACAAAAAGTGAAATCGTTGGCTGGAAACCAACTATCGTTGACTGGGTCTATGAATAAAGTAGCAATTCATAATACAATTTAAGGGTTGCTGGAGTTTTGCATTTCCTCCAATAGAAATCAAGCGAAAAAGTTAAATTTATCGAAATAAGATTAGAACGTCAAATAACTTGAAAAAATTAATCTTATCGCTGCATCACAATTGAGGAATGGAAAATCAATTTTACGAGCCTTTATCCATAAATACGTCGTCTGGATTCGCATTGTTAAGTTTATGATTTGGCAAAGAATTGTAGATAACTGAGAACTGAAAGGAAATAGAAAAAAAAAATGGATAAAAGACTTAGGCGTGGATTCACAGTCATCTTATCGCTGCATCACAATTGAGAAATGGAAAATCAATTTTCCAAGAATTTATCCATAAATTCTTTGTCTCAATATTGTCGTATACGCCAACTTTAAATTTTTAAAAAATCGCACTACTAACTTTATGATTTGGCAAAGAATTGTATTTAGATAATTGAGAACTCAAAAGAGATAGAAATAAATGGATAAAAAACGTAGGCACGGATTCACAGTCATTTGTTTAGTTAACTAAAATGGTGACAAGAGTTTAACTAATGTTTCATGGTCACAGTGTTTGGTTAACTAAAACAATGAACAAGGGGAAAACATGGCATCACGGCTAAATTTGTGGATTTTGTGAAAACATGGTTTAAGTTTGTGGTTGGTAAAACAAAATAACGAAAACGAAGAAAATCGCACGCGCATCAAATTTTAGTGCACAAAAATATAATTGAGTCGAACATCTGCGTCGCTTTCGATATCAGTCTGAAAAAAAAAAATTTAGAATTTTCATAAAACTTATGTGGATGCTATTGCTTCAGCATCAGCTGCTGGTTGACTAATGGTTAACCGATGAAATTTGTGGCTTTAACTAATGGTTAACCAAAGACTGAAAAAATTTTGAATTTTGCTGGTTTAATGCTTGTCATAAATTAACTAATGACTGTGAATCCGGGTTTTAGGAAGAGCAAACTTGGAAGCAAAAAGTTGCATGCACAGTTTAAGAAAATGTCTTTTGGCGTTAAGGGTATCGCAGTTTTAAGTCCTTTAACTTGGCAAAAAAATACTGGATAACTCAGAACTGGAAAGTGTTATGACAAAATGGTTAGAAGATTTAGATAGAGCGTACTCGGAAGCATAAAGTGGCATCCCCATTTTTAAAAAACGTCTTTTGGCATTTAAGACAAAATTATACTCAGCCGACGAATTGTAAAAATTAAACCTATTTTACTCTCGAAATCAGAAAATGTTGGTTGATTCCTTGTTATGGATTTTGGGTCGCTGGATTCATTTGTTTGCTAAAGAAAAACCTTCAAATCTTTTGAAGACGGGATAACATTATCAAAGTTGCGCTGCTCACATTCCCTACATTAACAATTAAGTACAGGTCTCTTCCCTACCCGTTTTATGAGTTCGTTATGTGTACTACTTCTGAGTTGCATCCAAAACTTATTTTATACGAAAAAATAAAATGCATATGATTGGAGAAATTTGTAAATATGGCAGCCATACAAAAATAGCATATTACTACAGTGCGGTAGTACTCATTTACGAATTTCAAGTTCAAATACATAGTTTTTAGCTCTGTTTTTCAAACTTTGAAACTCACCAAACTGTTAGGATAACAATGAATATACGTATGACGCTTAAGTGAGTGATATCGGTGAGTTGCATATTTTGTTCATTATTTTTCTTGTAAACTAATTTAAAAAAAAAATAGAAATCTCAAGCACAAAAAAAAAATTACAAATACAAAGTATTGTTAATTTATATCATTTATCACGTAGTTTTTAACTTAAAATTGTAATTGTTAATTTATGCTTAATTGAATTGAACTCACACATATTTATGTTATATATTTGTACCTAAATCAATGAATTTATCATATTAACTAATTGTTTACATTACTCTTTTTCAAATTTAATTTAAAGAAATATTGATAATTTTGTTATAATAAAGAAATATTGAAATATTTATTGAAATGCTAATGTACAAGAAAAAAAGGTTTTTATTATTCGATTTTAAATTGAATTTCTTTTATATATATGTGCCTGACGATGCATAAATAGTTTTTGTGTACTAAGTATAAGTTATGCATTTCAAACGTTCCGTAGTTTATTATTAGTTTTTTGTTTAGTTGACTGCATAACGAAAGAAAAAATTACAAACAAAAGGGCTTCACTTTGTCATGTGCATTTGACGCGTGAATTGTGAAAGCAAAGTATTTAATTTGTGCTTGTTTTCTGCCTGCAATTTAAAAGAAAAACATTTTAACTAACTAGTTAAAGTATATACAAATATAGCTTAAAGCAAAACAAAATAAAAAAAAAACCGAAAAGCGATTCATTTTAACAATAAAAACTAATAGCATTATCATGTAAGGCGAAACTGCTTACATCTTAAAAGTCAAAACAAGAATTGAAATTTTTGTTTGCAAACTTTATTCTTTGAGCTAAAAAGAACGGTTATTTCGGAGCACGTTCATAATTAAAAGTTTCAATCGATTGACTTTAACGACTGACTCTTAGTCACTTTATTCGTTTCTTCATACATAATAAGGCTATATATTTCCCAGATTTTGGAGTCGTACCCGGACAGTGAAATCGTTGTTGCTGGAGATTTCAATGTCCATAACTCCAATTGGCTGCGCCATTCCAGTCGTACAACTCCTGAAGGCCGTTATGTTGAGCTCTTTGCCGAGTTAAACCAACTAACTCAACTAGTGAATGACCCCACATATATATCTCGTGTTGGGGGGCATAGCCTTAGTATTCTAGACCTTTTTTTGACGTCGCGTCATGAGAAATATGATGTTTCTGTCTCTGCACCTCTTGGTAATTCGGACCATTGTACCATTTCCGCTGCGTTTTCATATACTAGCTTGGACCCCGTTTCGCCCAAATCCCCGAAACGAACGATATGGCTTTATGATAAAGCAAATTGGGATGCGTTAAATAATTTTTATCGCATTTTCAATTGGATATTGTGTTTCGCTGACAGAAACATAAATGCCGCGGCTTTAATGGTGCAGGAAATTATTTTATTGGGTGTGAGGTCCTTCATTCCTAATAAAAAAGTTAGCATCAAAGCTAAGGAGCATTCTTGGTTTAATGAGACTTGCAGGATTGCAGTCAGGTCCAAAGAGGAAGCGTTTCAAAATTGGCGTTTCAATAGGAATGCCGATACTTCGCAGTGAGACTAGAATCGCTGTAATGCCACGATTCAGCGCGAAAAGCATCTTCATGAGCTCGAAATGCGCAAAAGAATCCTTTTGACTACCGAAAGGTAGTATAAACTTTTGGTCGTTTGTTAAGAGAGTGAAGAATCAGTCTTCATCGTCCCGTTCACTGATCCCGTTGATAAAGCTAATCTTTTGGCTAGCATCTTTTCTCAGAATGCTACTCTGCCTATGCCAAGGCTATGCCAAGGATCTTCTTTCGAACTAGGGCGGTAAAAAAGGTCCTTGCTAACCTCAATATTAACAAAGCGTCAGGGCCGGATGGCACATCAGCCCATGTGTTGCAACACTGCCACGCCCATTAAGGAATTTATTTAGCATTTCCTACACTTGTGGTGAATTTCCATCGTGTTGGAAGGTTGCTAATGTCCAGCCAGTACCCAAAAAGGCGAGGCTACCAACCCCAATAATTATCGGCCCATTTCAATATGCTCAGCGCTCTCCAAAGTTATGGAAAGCGTTATAAACTTTCACTTTATGAAATATCTGGAGTGCAACGAATTACTTAAGCTCGCTCTACTGGTGAGTTAATGGCGTTCGTCACTGAGAGGTGGAACCAATGTGTCCACCTTCTTGGAGAAAGTATGGTTGTTGCTCTGGATATTTCTAAAGCTTTTGATCGTGTGTGGCATAGCGCCCTCGTAACAAAACTAATTGCATATGGCGTCGGTGATTCCGCCGCTCGTTGGATAACGAGCTTTTGCATTGACCGTTCTATTCGTGTTGTCGTATACGGTTTCACATCTAGCGAATACTCCATTAACGCTGGAGTTCCTCAGGGCTCGGTCCTATCCCCGTCTCTTTTTCTTATTTTCATCGATGACCTTCTGTCATCGACCATTAATCCAATCCACTCCTTTGCGGATGACAGCAGTATTTGTCATTCATATTGCTTCAAAAAGCGTCCAAGCTCTGAGGAGATTGAGAGAAAAAGGCGGTATATGAATGTCACACTCACAAATGATTTCAAAACAATCTCCGAGTGGGGCCGTGCTAATCGGGTCGAATTCAACGCTAGCAAAACCCAGTGCTGTCTGTTGTCTCACAGACGAGTGGATTGTCCCCCTCCACCCCTCAATATGGCCGGCGTAGACATTATGAGATCAGCAACTCTTGACGTTCTGGGCATATCGATTCAAGCTGATCTGAGGTAGACAAACTATGTATTCGATATGTCGAAAGAAGCGGCCAAGTGTTGAAAATAAAAGTTATCACTAAAAAGTAAGCTAATTTTCAACAAAAAATTTCTGTCTTTTCAAACACTATGATTGTTGGCTTTTTGTTAACTTTATTAATACTTCTTTTAGATAATTTTCGGCTGTTATCTTTTAGTTAGAAAGTAAAGTTTAACCATGAAAATAACATGATCAACAATAACTTTTCGATATGTAAATTTATGATAAAATGTATTGTTATCATTAGCATTCATTTCTTTCGGTGCTACTTGTGTTGTTTGTTTTTTAAAAATGTTAGAGATAAAGCAAACACTTTAAGGTAAACAATTTTTTATGCCGAAAAATATCACAAATTATAGGTGTTATTGTTTATTCATTTATTGTAAAGTTTTTATTCTTTAAAAACCCACACAGTTTAAATGACATTCGCAATTTTCGTTATCAGTAAAAAAGAACGCTTGTGGCTTTGTGCCAATAAACCGTCACATATATAGTAGATGTATGGTTTATAAATTTATGACGCAATAGACGAACAAACTTAGATAATTATTATATACAAAAGTGTGCATATAATGATTATTTTTAAATTTTTAATTAAATGCTATTAATTTTTGACAAAACCATAAAAACCGTATTTCTTTTATGTACGCCAGAAAATTTTTTGGAAATAACGCTAGAAATTTTCTGGCAATAATTTTTGGAAACAAAGCCAAAATTTAACTAGGGAATAACGCCAGAAAATCTCCATTCAAAATTCTAGCGTTATTTCCATTTTGGTTTGGAAATAAAGTCGAAAATTAATTAAGAAACAAATTTTTAGCCTTATTTCCAAAACGAAATGAAAATACTACCAGAATTTTGTAGGGAGATTTTTCTGGCTTTATTTCCAAAAATTTTTCCGGCGTTATTCCCTACGGCATTATTTTCAAAAATTCTGGCTTATTTCCAAAAATTAAACCACAAAATTTCTGGTCTTATTTCTAAAAATTTTCTGGCGTTTTTCCTTTCCTGTAAACCACATAACTTTTGGGAATGGAATCATAAATTTGTGGAAAATACAAGTTATTTCCTATGGCTTTATTTCCGTGAGCCTTATATACCAGTAATTTTCTAGATGAATTTAACTAAAGCGATCCACATTAGGTGCACTGCTTGGTCAGTCTTTAGTGAATAGATATTGGATATACAAAACATTGACATAGTGAAGGATCGGAATGCACATATGTAGATAGATGGCAAAAAGACGATACCTTAAAGTGTTAAATTCTCTCAATATGGAAGATAAAAGACAGTAATAAAATTAAATGTACATTAACATATGTATAGTTCAAGAAGCAAAATATCTCAGTTAAGCAATCACGATAATACTCGTCGACTTTCAGGCAAGAAATCTGAAGAAAATCGCCCAAATAAAGACAAGAGGCTGAGTTCTTCCTTTAACGACTAACAACTTTTGTAGTAAAGACTCGCGACCGCCGCACAAAGGGGTATTGTATGCGCTTTTACGCATTTAATTATAAAAAAAAAAATGTTTGAAGTACCGGCTCTTTTTGATACCGTTTTAAATTCTGCGTCACAAACAATAAAATTTGTTGACCTAACATTACTAGCTAAAAAGTTATATGCCGTTGATTATCAACTTTTTTTGTTTTCGTACGCGCACTGTGAAAAATTGGAATTTTTTGGCTTTTTTAAAGTACATTTTTATTAAAAAAAAAAGTTTTTTGTGGAAAAAGTTTTAATGGAACCTTCAACTTCAGGTAATTGTGGTTCATACTACATAATAGTTTTTTTGAGTTAATGTTTAAAAAATTTTGTTTTATATATATTGAATATGTGTTAAAAAATTAAGGTTTTTTATTATTCAAGTGGAGTTAAAGTGTTTTAGTCTGTGCAAGATTTTCAACTTATTGTAATTTTCGTTAACTATAGGCTGTCCATAATAAGTGTTAAAAATTTGGTTGTGCCATGTTTTGCTCCTTCGGAATTATTAAACTTTTTGTAAGAGAACTCCAGTCGCTATAATCATAAGAAGCAAGTGCAGCCACCAACAATGCAATGATTTCTTTTCCTTTTGTTTTGTTTGTCTTCTTAAATTTTGATGGACCCTTTTAGTTCAGGTGTTTTTGTAGTACAAAAGTGGTTTTTGTTTTGTGAAAAAGTATTTTGTTATATTTTAATTTTTTTTTCTTTTGTTCGTTAGTTTAAAATTAAGTGCATTTTGGCTATATACATAGACATATAGTTGTTCCAAAAGTGAGCTCAAACAAAAATGTTTTTATTTTAATAAAGAGTAGGCATTTAAGTTACTTTTTATGAAAAAAAGGGTTGCGGAATTTTGCGCGGCTGTGAGAAATTTTCAGTTTTTTAAGGCAAACTGACATGTCCAATATGTATGAAAGTGGAGCATAAAATAAATGAAAAGTTAAATGCAGACATATAGACAGACAATTACCAGCAAAAATCTGCAAGAGGGTGTCAATAAAGTACGCTGAGTTTTTTAAAATTTTTGTAGGTCATTAAGAGGTCGCTCTTCGCCGTTTTATGCAAAATCTCGGCTTAATACAGTTTTTATTTTATTACTATTTAAGAAACGCTCGGAATGAATCATCCGATATATCAAATTTTTTGTCTTGAATCAAGGTACATATATAAAAATATTATATCTTGAACTTAAAATCATTTATATATTGTTGTTTTAGATAAAAAACCGAAAGAAAACATATTTTCGATATTTTGGCCTGCTGTAAAACTCTTAAACTAAATCTTGTTTTTCATAAGTTTATCACCAAATTATACAAGAAACAATTTTCTATTGCATCTTAACCCATTATATCCTGTTTTTATGGGTCTTCTTGGCCCTTTTTTCCAAAAACTTGGTTAAAATGGGTTAACATGTTCTATAAAAATATTCTTCAAAAAATTTCACTTGATGACAATTTTCAATTTCCGTTTTTTATTGTTATTAAAAAAAAATTTCACTACATAATATGCAACTGCATAAGTTTTCTACTTTTTTATGCTTAATTAACTAAAAAATAAGTTATTATAACCCTCAATAGTCTGGATGAATGAATAGCGTGTTTTGGTATCAAATACCCCACTGTGCGCCGTCGATTGATGTAGGGGAAAGTGGGATAAGTGGGAAATTTTTTTCGAAGCTCTATAAATTGAACAAAACTATTTATTTTTTCATGCTTCAACTTTCGACAGTAAGGAGAATTAAATTAGCTATCTTTTTGCCGAAGAAACCAACCGAAGATATTGATTTTATGTTGAGTACCAAGCTTTGACCGACCATGCCCAAAATTGAAAATCGTGTGCTAAAGTGGGAAACTTTCAAAAACTCATTAAAATTAACATAACTGTTGTAGCATAGTTCTTATATCTTTATTGTAAGTCGAAAAAGGTTTAAAATGTGAAAAAAAAAATTTATTTTGCTGGAAAAAAATTTGTGAAAAAATGTGTTTAAAAAAATTTCTTTAATTGTAGCTTATTCATCATTCTCTGAAGAAACATCCAAGTCTGAGTTAGAATGTGGGCAACAGGAGAAAGTAGTACTGGGATTGATGCATTTAGAGTGATATAGACGTTGACAATCCGTAAGTAAAAACTCGTTTTTCAACCGCTCATTTGAAAAACAGAAAAAAATCGATTTTCGGAACCGAATTTTAGCTATACTACAAAAAATATGAACATAATCTTTATTTTACAAGTAAACTTGGGAATTCATCTGTGAAGAAAAAAAAGTTATGATCAAAAAACATGTTTTTTACATTGACCCTATTCTTAAGCCCATAACTTTGGCAAGATAGTCGCTAAGAAATTTTTGGCTCCGAGAATCCATTATGAAATTATCAAGCTGCAGGTTAAAAAAATTCTGATTTGGTTAATAACTTCGCTCTCTGTGGTCACTTTTGAACCAAAAAATATCATCTGGGACTAGTGTTCAAGTTTGAGTGATAATTTCTTATAAGAAAATTAAATTCAAACCATCGAGAAAATGTCGAAAAATCAATGTCATCGCTGGCACTATTACAAGCAGGCTTAACATATACGAGAATTTCAAGAAAAGTTAGATTTAAAGACGTTTTCACATAAATCAATTCAAATTAAGTCGAAAAAACATTTGGGTTATTCCTCAAAACGTGTAAATGTCTCGAAAAACTCGTAATAGCTGTCAAAATTAATACGAGTTTCGACAGTTTTTCGACTTTACGATGTTTTTACACGTTTTAAGGAATACTCTCAGCTTAAAATTTTTCGATGTCTCGCCTCGCTCTTGAGATATCGAGATTTAAAGTTTACGGAACACTGTCGAATTTTATTTTTTTTTTTTTTTATAAAAGGGCTTTAAAAGTTAATTATAACAGCAAAACTCCCTTCAGTTAGGAGAATAGCAGTGTTCTGGCTTCATGATTTTCATCTATATCGAAGGTTCCAGTTTTTAAGGCGAAATTCATTAGTTTCGATAATGCTGTTCCAGCTATCTTATATATGGAGTTTTGGGGATAAAGTCATCGGAATATCCGGATATATCTTTTATAGAAATCACTATAATTTGGGAATCCCTAAATGGGCTTGGAAAAAGTTTGTGTCAAATGAAAGATATTTTAACAACCTACAAAGCTTACTGTAAAAAAGTTCTAAATCTGAGTTACGGTTTTTGAGACATAATGGTATTTTGAAAATCAAGCCACGAATTCTCGAAAAAGCGAGTTATCAAAAAATGTTTTTCGACTTATTTTGGGTCGATTTACATATTTAATTTTGCGCAAATTTTCTACGAAATAAATTGAAAATTAAGGAAAGCAAATTTTTAATCAGGCAAATTTTCTGGCACTTAAATTTTTATGTTGATTTTTTGTTTATTTGCTTGATTTTTTTTTTTTTTTGACAGAAAAAGGAAAAGTGAAATGATTTCAAAATTGGTATCGAAAATTAAATGATTTTCTTCGAAAAATATAAAAAACAAGGGGATTTTCCATTGGGACCGCTTACGTATTTTTTGTTCTTTGCAAATGCATCATATGATTTTTTGTTTTGTCATCAACGGGGAAATTGTTTTTATTCTTGGACGACATACCAACATTTTGACAGATGGCATTGAACGAAGTAAATATATGCATAGTGGAAATAGGTTATATATTGTATATATGTATATACAAGAAGTGCAAAGTCTAGGAACTTCCAAGTTTTTTATATACACATTACATTGGAATGAAAAATCCGCTGGGAAAACTAAAATTTCATATATCATTTTCTTTTAATTATAACCTCTAAATTAAGTTCAAAGCCCTTGATGAACGACGCACAGTTCGTCAACGGGGTTGTTTACATTGTCTGCGTCGTATCTGCGTATACGTTTTTTTCTCCAACAGTGGGGGTGCTAAATATATACATGATAAAAATTCTGCGAAAACCAATTACTTGTGAATGTGTTGTATTTATTTACAGGGTGGTTGGGAATCTGGAGAATAGCGGAAAATGCAAGTTATTGGAGTGAGTAAGTACATAGAGGGAGAAAATTAGTGTCATAATGGGAGTTATCGTGAATAAATATTCCCGAGGAATTTTCTTAGTCCGCCGTGCATTCTCTATTGTAGTTTAAGAAAATTCCCCGGTAATCTTGATTCACGATAACCCCCAATATAACTTGCCTAACATTTTGTTAGAAATCAATAAAATTGGGCTCTTTTTCACGAAAAGTTTACTTGATTTTGTGAAATTGATGGAATTAAGTTGAAAAAATGATATCGGTCAAATAACCGGTTATTATGAGACAAAATGTGTATGACATTTCTTTTGCCTTTTTTATTCATTTGATTTTAAAGTGCGTATAGTGGCCAAAGCAACATATGTGACACATTTTGTCCCATAATAACCGGTTATTTGACTGACATCTTTTTTATACCCTATAAATTAGGGTGGACCAAATTGTATGGACGAAATTTATCGACCTCGGCTACCCCCCTATGTGAAAGCTCATTCAATTCTATGAATTTTTGCCCAAGGAACCATACCTCTGCGTTCTGCCGATTTCTTTAAATCTAATTTTGCTGTGGATTCGGAATTGTTCGACACATCTGTTCTTGATGGCATTCCTTCTACTATGAATTTTGGTTCCTTAACTTTGTGTGATAATGACGTGTTCAGTGGCATTTTGGGTCTTAAACCAGCTTCAATGCCAGACTCTGATGGCATTTCCTCACTGGTTTTAAAGAACTGCAATCTTACATTGGTTGTTCCGCTGCTCTTTTTATTCAATAAATCACTGAGTTCTGGCATTTTTATACGCAGATGGAAATCTGCTTCTGTTACCCCTGTTCACAAAGGTGGTAAAAAGAATGATGTCACTAATTTCAGGCCAATATCAAAATTGTCGTCAGTTGCAAAGATTTTTGAAAATATTGTCAAAGACAAACTTTACTTTGCAGTAAAAAATTATATTTCTCCTTGCCAGCATGGCTTTGTGAGTGGTCGGTCGACGATTTCTAACCTTGCTGTGTTTTCAAATTTTTGTATTGACGCTTTTGAAACTGGTTTTCAAGTTGACTCTGTTTATACAGATATTTCTAAAGCCTTTGATAAGGTTTCGCACGCTATTTTGGTTGCTAAATTGGCTAAATTGGGCTTACATTCAAATTTTTTGGAATGGGTGAGATCATATCTTAGTGATAGGAACATGTATGTTGAAATTAATGGAGTAAAATCTGAACCCTTTGTTGCTACCTCAGGAGTCCCACAAGGTAGCATTCTTGGGCCTTTACTATTTATTTTGTACATTAATGACATAGGTAATTGTATCTCGAACTCTGGGTATTTGTTGTATGCAGATGATTTAAAAATCTTTAAAAGGATTCGCACTGTCCTTGATGTTTTTGAACTTCAATGTGATCTGAATAAAGTCGTGTGCTGGCTTCAAAGAAATCGTCTGTCCCTTAATATAAATAAATGCTCACAAGTCTCTTTTTCAAAATCATCCAATAAATTTCCATCTTCGTATTATCTTAGTGGGAAAATTTTGGTATCTGTTGATAAAATTTTGGATTTAGGTGTTATGTTTGACTCTGCTTTTGCGTTTGTAGAGCATGTCAATTACATAATTCCTAAAGTTTATTCTATATTAGCTTTTATTAGGAGAAACTGTTCAGATTTTTCTGACCCTTATACTTTGAAGGTATTATTTACCTCCTTTGTAAGATCGAGGCTCGAATATGCATCATTTATTTGGAATCCTTTCTACGCTGTACATTCTGGTCGTATTGAACGTGTACAAAGAAAATTCTTGAAATTTGCCTTACGTACTTTAAATTTTTCTGAGCCGTTTCCATCTTATTCAGCTCGCTGTTTGTTGCTGAATTTAAAGTCTTTAGAAAGTAGACGTATTATTCAATCTTTAATGTTTATCTACGATATTATTGGTGGCAATATTGACTGCGATGTACTGTTAGATAAAATTTATTTTAATGTACCGTTGAGGGCACTGCGCAATGTTTCCTTCTTTTATACCAAGGTTCATAGAACAAATTATGCTCTCAATGAGCCTATTAATAGAGCTTTATTAGAATTCAATAAACTAAGTACTAATATAATGGTTGATTTTTGTTTTAGTAAAGAAAAGTTTAAAAATATCTTATTATCTTTTTATACTTAATTTATTTTTTGTTATTCTTAGGTTATTTATTTGTAAATATAAGTCATACTCTGTTGCTAGTCTGTAAGGATTTTGTCCATAGACTGAATAAATGAAATGAAAATGAAATGAAACTTTAGTTCGGCGCATTTTCGACCGAAAATTTTACCTTGCATTTAATATTTTTTTATACCCTACACCCAGGGTATATTCACTTTGTCTTTCCGTTTGTAACGCAGAGAAGGAGGCGTGGCAGATATAGAAAAGTATATATATTCTTGATCAGCGTCACTTCCTGATTCGATATAGCCATGTCCGTCTGTCTGGCTGGCTGGCTGTTGAAATACACTTTTTGGGAAAACAGAGCAAGATAATTTAAGGGGGGCTTCTCATGTAACACGTCAAAAAGTAGTTGTTTTTCGGGATTGTTTTTCACTCGGAAAATAAAAACACACACAAATAATTTTTTGCATATATTTAAAAACATGTTTGAACTATAAAAAAAGCATTTTTTCAAAAACTAAAATGACAAAATGGCGGACTTATTAAATGTCGCCACACGCGGATTTATCGCGGTACATTGTGGAGCCCAAAGTTTTTATCTGAAACATAAAACAAAATTTTTGTATTATTCATCAGGGTTCCCCTGAGTGCATGAATGTCTGCAACTCCAAAAAATTCGATTCTACAATATTGAAATCACGTCTTGAAAAAAAGTGATATTTTTTCGTCATTTTTTGTCGCGAAATGGGGCTAAAAAGTGTATAAAATAACTTTTTTTCCACAATTTCAGACATTTATGCCCTCGTTCAATTTATAATCTGCAAAACAGTTTTTAGAAATCAAAAATCGGTTAAGTAGTTTTTTCGCAATCGTGTACCGCGTTTTTAAAACCATAGTTTTGAGAAAAAACGATTTAAAGTTTTAAAAAAAAATCAATTTTTTGAAAATTTTACATGAGCTCGCTGGTTCAATCAATCATATTTTCCATAATATTTAGAGTTGAGTCATGAAACTTTGGGAATATACTCCCAAGACGTTATTCTATCAACCTATGAAGAAAAAAAAAAATCGATTTTTTGAAAATTTTACATGAGAAGCCCCCCTCAATGAAATTTGATGCACTGCCTCCGTCGTCAAAGATAGCTCGGGGGATTGAAAATGAGCAAAATCGGTCAACGGACACGCCTACCGCCCATACAAAAAATAAATTCAAAATGCAATTTTATGAGTATTTTTCACGACACCCTCACTAGTTTATTTTCATACTAAATTTTGAAAGTTCTTATAGAGACAAAAGTAATGTCATATGTTATTCGACCCACAACACTTTCTCAAATATATATCATCAATTTTACATTATCAAGTAAACTTTTTATGTAAACAAAACTCAATTTAATTGATGACTGACAGAATACCAGCCGAATCATATTATGACATTACTTTTGTCTCTATAAGAACATTCAAAATTTAGTATTAAAATAAACTAGTAAGGGTGGAACTTTTGGCCTGGCCAATAAATATATATCCTACACTGCAGTATTTATGAAAATTTTGCTTGTAAGGGAGTTGCCACGCCCTCTTGTCCGATTTCACCCAATTTTGAGAGCTTTCATTTTAATTCTTAATGTCTGAGTCAAATTTGGTTTGAATATCTAAAAAAACGCTTTGAGTATTGCGTTTTGAAGCTTTTGCTTGTATGGGAGGTGCCACGCCCTCTTGTCCGAGTTTGCTCAGTTTTTTGTTAGAGCTTGTGCTTACAATTCGTAGTATTTATGTGTATTTGGTTGCATTGTCGTGAAAAATACTCATAAAATTGCATTTTGAATTTATTTTTTGTATGGGCGGTAGGCGTGTCCGTTGACCGATATTGCTCATTTTCAATCCCCCGAGCTATCTTTGACGACGGAGGCAGTGCACCAAATTTCATTGAATTATCTTGCTTAGTTTTCCCAAAAGGTGTATTTCAACAGTCAGCCAGCCAGCCAGCCAGACGGACATGGCTATATCGAATCAGGAGGTGACGCTGATCAAGAATATATATACTTTTCTATATCTGCCACGCCTCCTTCTCTGCGTTACAAACGGAAAGACAAAGTGAATATACCCTGGGTGTAGGGTATAAAAAAATATTAAATGCAAGGTAAAATTTTCGGTCGAAAATGCGCCAAACTAAAGTTGAACGCAGAGGTATGGTTCCTTGGACAAAAATTCATAGAATTGAATGAGCTTTCACATAGGGGGGTAGCTGAGGTCGATAAATTTCGTCCATACAATTTGGTCCACCCTAATTTATAGGGTATAAAAAAGATGTCAGTCAAATAACCGGTTATTATGGGACAAAATGTGTCACATATGTTGCTTTGGCCACTATACGCACTTTAAAATCAAATGAATAAAAAAGGCAAAAGAAATGTCATACACATTTTGTCTCATAATAACCGGTTATTTGACCGATATCATTTTTTCAACTTAATTCCATCAATTTCACAAAATCAAGTAATCTTTTCGTGAAAACAGAGCCCAATTTTATTGATTTCTAGCAAAATGTCAGGCAAGTTATATTGGGGATTATCGTGAATCAAGATTCCCGGGGAATTTTCTTAAACTACAATAGAGAATGCACGGCGGACTAAGAAAATTCCTCGGGAATATTTATTCACGATAACCACCATTATGACAATAATTTTCTCCCTCTATGTACTTACTCCATTAACTTGCATTTTCCGCTGTTCTCCAGATTCCCAACCACCCTGTAAATAAATACAACACATTCACAAGTAATTCGTTTTCGCAGAATTTTTATCATGTATATATTTAGCACCCCCACTGTTGGAGAAAAAAACGTATACGCAGATACGACGCAGACAATGTAAACAACCCCGTTGACGAACTGTGCGTCGTTCATCAAGGGCTTTGAACTTAATTTAGAGGTTATAATTAATAGAAAATGATATATGAAATTTTAGTTTTCCCAGCGGATTTTTCATTCCAATGTAATGTGTATATAAAAAACTTGGAAGTTCCTAGACTTTGCACTTCTTGTATATACATATATACAATATATAACCTATTTCCACTATGCATATATTTACTTCGTTCAATGCCATCTGTCAAAATGTTGGTATGTCGTCCAAGAATAAAAACAATTTCCCCGTTGATGACAAAACAAAAAATCATATGATGCATTTGCAAAGAACAAAAAATACGTAGCGGTCCCAATGGAAAATCCCCTTGTTTTTTATATTTTTCGAAGAAAATCATTTAATTTTCGATACAAATTTTGAAATCATTTCACTTTTCCTTTTTCTGTCAAAAAAAAATCAAGCAAATAAACAAAAAATCAACATAAAAATTTAAGTGCAAGAAAATTTGCCTGATTAAAAATTTGCTTTCCTTAATTTTCAATTTATTTTGTAGAAAATTTGCGCATTTTAATTAACAAAAAGTCTATTTAAGCTGAAAAAAAAACCACAAAGTAAAATATAAACAAATCGGTAAATATACGCAATTGTTTTTCTACGATTTATTAATTTATTAAGCTTAAGAAAAAACAAAGTTCATTTATGTGTTTTGTTTTGTCTGCGTCTGCTGGAATAAAGGAGAATGTTCTTTTTATATAATGCTTTTGTGTAATCAACAATGGAAATCAGCAACTGGAAGGTTTACGTGTGTCAATTTGGTACCTGCATATATTCCAGCGCTCAGCCTACAGGGAAATTATTTCAGTGTTGGTAAACGCGCTGTTAATAAGTGCTCACAAAAATTATTAAATTTCCTAGCACGATACAACAAATAAGATAGCGACAGCTTGTCAGAAAAAGCGAAAGAACAAAATCATCAAGCAATCAAATCGTTTTTCAAGCCACGAATATCAAAATAACCAATCAAAATTCTGAAAAACGTTCTTGTTGTGCCCCTTGACTTAGTCGCTCCCTAATTAATTGTATCATTGTTTCCGGTTTAAATTTACTTTAGCCATGGCGACCCGATTTTTTAAAACTACATTTTCTTTAAATTTTAATTCTAACATAGTCTCTAGGATTTATTTTCACGGGAAGTACATGACGTTAAGCTTTCGAGACATAAGTGGGTTATCGTGAATTAAGATTCCCGGGGAATTTTCTTAAACTGCAATACAGAATGCACTGTAGTCTGATTAAATTGCCCGGGAATATTTATTCACGATAACCCCCATAAGCTGATTCTCAATATATTTTTGTTTTAAATCATTATTGGTCTCATGCCATCTATAATCCAATAAAAAGTAACTTAGCCTTAAGTTCACTGAATCTTGGTCTACGTTTCAATTTTCCATTGAAGCTGCGCTATTTGTATATTCTTTTTGTCCAGGAGCTTGTAAGGCTAAGGTTACATTGGATATGACTTCGTACGAAAATTGAGTCGTACAAAAAAAAATAAAAAAATCAGTATCCTTAATTTTTCAATATTTATATCTTTGTGTTATTCGTACGGTTGTTCTGTGCGATCAACATATTTTTTTTGCATCAGATGAAGTCGTACGACTAATGCAAAGAGATGAATATTATAAATTAATTATACTTATTTTTATTAGAACATGTTTCGTTTGTAAGACTTAATTTGCGTACGAAGTCGTATCCAATGTAACCTTAGTCTTACGTAGAAAAGGAGGCGTGGCCGGTATTGAAAAGAATCTATATTCTTGATCTTAAGAATCTAAATGATTATACTTCATTAATTGATTTTATTAAAGAAACTAAGATTATTGATCTTTTATAAATTGTCTTTTTGACTTTTTTTTTTCACAACCTTTCCTTCAATCTAGAGTTTACCCTGGCACTTTGAGAAAATTTTTTTCCGCCAACCAATTCAATAATTAAAAAAAAAAAAAAAAATATTCTTGATCAGCGTCATCTGAGTCGATATAGTCATGTCCGTTTGGCTGGCTGTCTATCTCTTGAAATCATTTTAATATTTTTTGGAAAAAAGATAATTCATTGAAATTTGGTTCACAGTCGCCGTCCTAAAAGTTAGCACGTGGGATTGAAAATGAGCAAAAATCCTAACAAATGCAAGGGATAGTAAGTGCAACTTCTAAGCATAAGCTGTGCAAATTCGAACATGAAGGCGTGATACCTCCCATATAAGCAAAAGTTTCAAAATGTTATACTGAAAGCGTTTTTAGAGATAATCTAACCAAATTTCATTCAGAGGCTAATAATAGGAAGTGCAAGCTCATATCGAACAAGCAACTCCCATGCAAGCATAGTTTTGAAAATGCTGCGGTGTGGGGTATTTAGTTTTTGGCTAGGCCAAAGGTAAGGAAGTGTCCATTATAGCCAGTACACACTATCGATTAGCTTCGCTAGTTTTGCTCTTGCGTGTGTGGCCGCTCTTTTTTGTATCAATGTTTGTTTTTGACTGATAGTGTGACGGCACAACGTAAATGGATGTTTGAGCTTCAAACATGAATGATAGTTTGACCACAGTATCAGTGCAGAAGGTGTTTTCGTTGACTTAGGCTAAGGTAACATTGCATACGACTTCATACGAAAACCAAATCGGACTAACATAACATGTTCCAATAAAAATAAGTATTTTTAATTTTTTAGCGCCGGTTCACACGACTGACTAAATTGTCATGCGATAGAACTATTTGTAGGCAAGCGGTCCCTCCGTGTGAATCAGCTCTTAATCATCTCTTTGTATAATTTTTACGAATGGTCGTACGAAAAACAAAATATTTTGTTTTTGTCAGTCAGCTTAATACGCACATGTGGGTGCAAAAATACGTCAACTCATCTTCATGTACAACGCTATTAAACTGAAAAAAAAATAAATTCAAATGAATACCTGTGTTTTGGAAACACAATGTTACGCAGTTCTTCTAAAACGATTTTGTTTTACTTCTTATTTTGTTTTGCTTTTCGTTTCTGCACCGCTTGCCAACAAACTTCAATTGCCTTTTCGATAACCTATAAAAAGATGTGGCTGCTATATTTATGTCCGATCAGTATTCAGTGTAAGATGGCAACATTCTCAAATCTACTTCGTGCTTAAAAATCCAAAAAATCTGTCTCAAATTAAGCACTTTTGTTGCTGTGTGGGAAACGTTTCGCAGAAATTGTTTATACAAGCACTGAAAACTGTCGTCTAAAACACAGTTTATATTAATTTAATCTTCTAATGATCAAGTTCGTCAGTTTTGCACAAACTTCTCTGGTTTGCGTGTGAGGTTGCTATTTTTCAGCAGTCAACCACAAAATGGTTTGTGGTTGAGTGACACTCAGTGGCCATATTCGACTGACGAACATGATCGCTAGTGAGTGCCCCTATAAGGAATGGGTTGTTTCAAGCGTCATCCTGTGACGACTGAAAAATCCCCTCCCACCAAGAAGCATTATATTGTTTGTGGACAACCCTTAATACCATCACTAGTTCATTTTTATTTTGCCAAACAAAAAATAGAAAAAACTTTATAACCTTATAAGATGAAAAGATGAAAACTGCTAAGTGGAATGTAAAAAAATGGAATCGATGCCAATTTCAAATCAATTTCCTAGAAATCTCTTCAAGAAAACGCTGCAATTGTTTTTTCATCACATGAAACTACACAATTGAGATAGTTTCAAAGGGTTTTAAAATTCCCTTCATTTTTGACGTCTTGCAACACTAAAATGGCCACGGATTACGTATAGAAAGAGAAGCAAAATATGCTAAAAAGAAATTCCCCAAGTAGTACGCAGTAGGAAAATGTTGCTTTTATGTGCATTTTGCATTAAAAAACTAACTGAACTTCATATTACTCGTTTGAAAAAAAATTTAAATATTACATTAAATACTATAAAATTCACTAAATTTACGTCAATTAAGCAGAATTCACTTAATTGAAAACAAAGGCAACAGCCCGCGAAAATGAGATAGCCATAGTTACGGTGCGAAAAATTTTGTTAGTGTGTGTCACACTTATACACATTTTGCGCTGCACTTTCCAGGCATATAAGGAAATTCCAATAATTTCCCCGCCATAGCAACGACACCTATAAATACAGCTGCAAACGACGTTCAATTTTCATAGATTTTCAGACAACTGTGAAGAAAAGTAGAGAGTTCTACTCTGAGCGAACAATTTAAAAAATAAAAATATTTCTTGAGAAAAGTGATCTGTGAAAATTGTGATATAAATAAGAAAAAAAAAATAATCGTTTAAAGAATTGTTGGAAGAAAGAAACAATTTCTAAAGTAAATTTAACTTCTGTGTAAAAACAGTTCAAGGTGAGTTCGTTGTGTCTTAAATGTGAATTTTTATTTTTTGTGCATACATTTTTGGTATCGATTGCCTGCAATGAATTCCAAGATGGCGAACATTTTTAGAAGTGAAAATTTTAAATTGAATTTTTGCAAACGTTTTCCTTGCAATCAGATGTTTTTTAGCGATTTCTTGTTTTAATTAAAAATTCAATTTGCTAAAATTTTGTTTTGTTGTGAAATAATCAAATGAGTCACGGTTTTTGATAACATTTTTTCTCATGAGTCATCATTGTGGTGTAATATAAAAACATCTGGAACTTTTTGAAATTTGTGAAATTTTTATTTTATTAGAATTTTCTCTAATTAAAAATTTTACAGTTAACAAATATGGCTGCTTCGCTTCCAAAAAGTGCATATATGTGTGTTATGTATTATATATACATTTATTTGTCGCAGCTTTCAATTATATATTTTCCAGTCTTTGTTTTCACATTTCACATAGCATCTCCATTAGGGCGACGTTATAACGAACCCTCTGTGACAAATTAATAGGGTGTTCCATAATCCGTGTGGTTTTAATTATTTTTCAATCGAACGAATCTTTAGAATCAATCTTTTTTGTTTAAAATTACAGGTACTACAAATAATATTGGTTTGCATTAACGAAAATTTAACCATTTAGGAAACATTAAGAAACTGCAAAAAGTAGAAAAATTTGATTTTATCGAATAATTTTTAAATGGTTACTTTTTCGTAAATAAAAATGAATATTGTTTGTAGAATCTGTAATTCTCCACAAAAAAGATTCCAATACTTTTTATCGTTTGACTCACCGTTTTCATCAAAAGAAACTATATGCATACGGAACAAGCGTGATAGGATTTCTTTTGTGAAGAATATTCTTCTTTCCGATTAATGTTGGTTTATTTTTGTAAATATTGTTCTGTAGGATTTGATAGAATATTTCCTGAAGGGTAACTTTTTTGTATCCATTTACATAACTGTAATGTTTGTACAACATAAGATTCTCCATGAAAGAGATCCTAAAACGCCTAAAATCTATAAGAAAAAAAGCCTCATCATTATCATCTAATACGATTTTGATTGCAAAAATTTTCGATTTCGATTCTGGTTGTAAAATATGTGATGGCAAAAACTCTCGATTCGATTTAGTCCGAAAACGAATTGCATGATAAGGGTGAATCTAAATCAAAAATTTACGAAAAGAAAATTTTGTACCGAGTTCTTTTTCGAAAATTAGAAGAAATTGTTCGTTTCCCAGTCCATGAGTTAGTTTCCTTTCCTTTCAATTTCTGATTTACTAACTTGATAGAAAATTCAATTCATAATAGTTTTCAGTGCTAGCTATTAAACCTTGCAGGAATCGCTCATAAAATTTTCGATAAAACGTTTAGTTTTTGAGATACATCAAAAACCGTTGAAATCATGCTGCAAGCCATGTATTATAATTGAATTAATTTTAATCTAAATTTCTTTCTCTTTTTGCAGCAACCCTAAAAATGCAAATCTTCGTGAAGACTTTAACTGGCAAGACCATCACTTTGGAGGTCGAACCATCCGATACCATCGAGAATGTGAAGGCTAAAATCCAAGATAAGGAGGGAATCCCCCCAGACCAACAACGTTTGATCTTCGCCGGAAAACAATTGGAAGACGGACGCACCTTGTCCGATTACAACATCCAAAAGGAATCAACCCTTCATTTGGTTCTTCGTCTACGTGGTGGCATGCAGATATTTGTCAAAACATTGACAGGTAAAACCATCACCTTGGAGGTTGAGCCTTCTGATACCATCGAAAATGTTAAGGCCAAGATTCAAGATAAAGAAGGTATCCCACCAGATCAGCAACGTTTAATTTTTGCTGGCAAACAGCTTGAAGACGGACGTACATTGTCCGATTATAATATTCAAAAGGAATCTACATTGCATTTAGTTTTGCGTCTACGTGGCGGTATGCAGATCTTTGTCAAGACACTTACTGGCAAGACAATAACATTAGAAGTTGAACCTTCTGATACAATTGAAAATGTTAAGGCTAAAATTCAAGACAAGGAAGGTATTCCACCAGATCAACAGCGTCTGATTTTTGCCGGTAAACAGCTGGAAGATGGTCGCACTTTGTCCGACTACAACATCCAAAAGGAATCTACTCTTCATTTGGTCTTGCGTCTACGTGGTGGTATGCAGATTTTTGTTAAAACCCTAACTGGCAAAACCATCACTTTGGAGGTAGAACCATCTGACACCATTGAAAATGTAAAGGCCAAGATCCAAGACAAGGAAGGAATTCCTCCAGACCAGCAACGTTTGATCTTCGCCGGAAAACAATTGGAAGACGGCCGTACTCTTTCTGACTACAACATCCAAAAGGAGTCGACTCTTCATTTGGTCTTGCGTCTGCGTGGTGGTATGCAGATCTTCGTCAAGACTTTGACCGGCAAAACCATCACCCTTGAGGTTGAACCATCTGACACCATTGAAAACGTCAAGGCCAAAATCCAGGATAAGGAAGGTATTCCTCCAGATCAACAGCGTTTGATCTTTGCCGGTAAACAGTTGGAAGATGGTCGCACTTTGTCCGACTACAACATCCAGAAGGAGTCAACTCTTCATTTGGTCTTGCGTCTCCGTGGTGGTATGCAAATTTTCGTCAAGACTTTGACCGGAAAGACAATCACTTTGGAAGTCGAGCCATCTGACACTATCGAGAATGTCAAAGCCAAAATCCAGGATAAAGAAGGTATTCCTCCAGATCAGCAGCGTTTGATCTTCGCTGGCAAGCAGTTGGAAGATGGTCGCACTTTGTCCGACTACAACATCCAGAAGGAGTCAACTCTTCATTTGGTCTTGCGTCTCCGTGGTGGTATGCAGATCTTCGTCAAGACTTTGACCGGCAAAACCATCACCCTTGAGGTTGAACCATCCGACACCATTGAAAATGTGAAGGCCAAAATTCAAGACAAGGAAGGTATTCCTCCAGATCAGCAGCGTTTGATCTTCGCTGGCAAGCAGTTGGAAGATGGTCGCACTTTGTCCGACTACAACATCCAGAAGGAGTCAACTCTTCATTTGGTCTTGCGTCTCCGTGGTGGTATGCAGATCTTCGTCAAGACTTTGACCGGTAAAACCATCACCCTTGAGGTTGAACCATCTGACACCATTGAAAACGTCAAGGCCAAAATCCAGGATAAGGAAGGTATTCCTCCAGATCAACAGCGTTTGATCTTTGCCGGTAAACAGTTGGAAGATGGTCGCACTTTGTCCGACTACAACATCCAGAAGGAGTCAACTCTTCATTTGGTCTTGCGTCTCCGTGGTGGTATGCAGATCTTCGTCAAGACTTTGACCGGCAAAACCATCACCCTTGAGGTTGAACCATCCGACACCATTGAAAATGTGAAGGCCAAAATTCAAGACAAGGAAGGTATTCCTCCAGATCAGCAGCGTTTGATCTTCGCTGGCAAGCAGTTGGAAGATGGTCGCACCTTGTCTGACTACAACATCCAGAAGGAGTCAACACTTCATTTGGTCTTGCGTCTACGTGGTGGTATGCAGATCTTCGTGAAAACTTTGACCGGTAAAACCATCACCCTTGAAGTCGAACCATCTGACACCATCGAAAATGTCAAAGCCAAAATCCAGGATAAGGAAGGTATTCCTCCAGATCAACAGCGTTTGATTTTCGCCGGCAAACAGCTTGAAGATGGCCGAACCTTATCTGATTACAATATCCAGAAGGAATCTACTCTTCATTTGGTCTTGCGTCTGCGTGGTGGAATGCAGATCTTCGTGAAAACTTTGACCGGTAAAACCATCACCCTTGAGGTTGAACCATCTGACACCATTGAAAACGTCAAGGCCAAAATCCAGGATAAGGAAGGTATTCCTCCAGATCAACAGCGTTTGATCTTTGCCGGTAAACAGTTGGAAGATGGTCGCACTTTGTCCGACTACAACATCCAGAAGGAGTCAACTCTTCATTTGGTCTTGCGTCTCCGTGGTGGTATGCAGATCTTCGTCAAGACTTTGACCGGCAAAACCATCACCCTTGAAGTCGAACCATCTGATACCATTGAAAATGTCAAGGCGAAAATTCAAGACAAGGAAGGTATTCCTCCAGATCAGCAGCGTTTGATCTTCGCTGGCAAGCAGTTGGAAGATGGTCGCACTTTGTCCGACTACAACATCCAAAAGGAGTCAACTCTACATTTGGTTTTGCGTCTACGTGGTGGTATGCAAATTTTCGTTAAGACTTTGACTGGCAAGACCATCACTTTGGAAGTCGAGCCATCTGATACCATTGAAAATGTGAAGGCGAAAATCCAGGATAAGGAAGGTATTCCCCCAGATCAACAACGTTTAATCTTCGCCGGCAAGCAGTTGGAAGATGGCCGTACGCTCTCTGATTACAACATCCAGAAGGAGTCAACTCTCCACTTGGTCTTGCGTCTTCGCGGTGGTATGCAAATCTTTGTCAAGACCTTAACTGGTAAGACCATCACTTTGGAAGTCGAACCATCCGACACCATTGAAAATGTTAAGGCTAAAATTCAGGATAAGGAGGGTATCCCCCCAGATCAACAGCGTTTGATATTCGCTGGCAAGCAGTTGGAAGATGGACGTACCTTGTCCGATTACAATATTCAAAAGGAGTCTACACTTCACTTGGTGCTACGTCTGCGTGGTGGTATGCAGATTTTCGTTAAGACTTTGACTGGCAAAACTATTACCTTGGAGGTCGAGCCATCCGATACTATTGAGAACGTTAAGGCTAAAATTCAAGACAAGGAAGGTATCCCCCCAGATCAGCAACGTTTGATTTTTGCCGGAAAGCAATTGGAAGATGGACGCACTTTGTCCGATTACAACATACAGAAGGAGTCAACCCTCCACTTGGTGTTACGTCTTCGCGGAGGCGCATTCTAAATTTACTCTGGAACTACAAAATTCAAAATTAAATAGTATTCAATGTATCTCGTTTTTTTCTATTTTGTATTTTAACGCTTTTAAGAAGTTCTGATTAAAATTGAAATATTCCGTTTTTGTTTTAAAATAAATAGTAATCAGATGCAATTAATTAAAATGAAATTGTTTTATTTTAAATGGTTGATGACGTGAAAGTTTGTTCATGCTACCGAGTTGGTTTGTTTTAGATTCCATTATACAGTTTTCGGGGTTTTAATTGTACGAAAATATACGAAACTAGTTGCAGTTAAGCAGTGCTTTATTGTGAATCTGCTGAGGAAGACGCGGGATAATTTGGAAAATTTAGACAAAATTTGAAACGAAATGATGGCGTAAAAGAAGTTTGTCCCTTGTGAAGTTGAAGAGTATGTACTTGGTACATGCTTCTATAATTGATATTGAGCTTTTGCAGAAATTTTTGACAAAATAAAAATAACGAAAATTTTCCATTAAATCACACTAATAGTCCGGGAGCCGGCAATACTAAAAGTGCCGTCATCGCGGATTCTGAAATTTTTAATGCAAAATGGTAGTTTACACTAAGATGAATAAGAAAAGCTTGGTCAGCATGGTTGTAGCCTGCAAATGATTTTTAAACTATTAAATTTTCGGAATATTTTGCCGTCATCGCGGATTTTGATCAATCTTAATATTAATCGATGGTAAATTTCATAACCATGCAGAAAAAATCCGGCCGACCAATTTTTTTTTTGCCGAAAATGACCGGCAGACCTATTTTAATGGTGGGTACAATTTCTCTGTTATCACGGAAATTTGTTTTTTTTTTTTAATTTACCTGTTTTAATGTCAAATTTAAAAATATCTTGGTATGCGAGCTTAGAAACTGCCGGAAGTACCCACTGTCGCACCATTAAAATAGGTCTGCCGGTCATTTTCGGCAAAAAAAAATTTGGTGGGCCGGATTTTTTCTGAATGGTTATGAAATTTACCATCGATTAATATTAAGATTGATCAAAATCCGCGATGACGGCAAAACATTCCGAAAATTTAATAATTCAAAAATCATTTAAAAATATTTCTGCCAGGCTACAACCATGCTGACCAAGCTTTTCTTATTCGTCTTAGTGTAAGCTACCATTTTGCATTAAAAATTTCAGAATCCGCGATGACGGCACTTTTAGTATTGCCGGCTCCTCGCCTATAAGAGCTGGTTCGGGCGACAGTACTATTTGTAGGCAAGCGCAGAACCGCTATGAGCTAAATAAATATTCAGCAATTGCCCAAAATTAGAGAGGTTGTACGCAGAAATAATAAACCATTGGGCAGCTGCAATTGCCTTAAATCCGCTTATCCTAACATGGTATGCTTTCACTTTGTCTTTCCTTTTGTAACGCATAAAAGTAACAGGGCAAAGGTTATGGTAATATTTACTAAGCGTATAGAAAAGTATATAGGGGGTTATCGTGAATCAAAATTCCCGGGGAATTTTCGTAAACTGCAATAGACAATGCACGGCAGTCCGAGAAAATTTCCCGTGAATCTTGATTCACGATAACCCCCATAACTTCAAGATCAGCGTTTTTTTTTCCTGAGTCGATATAGCCATGCTCGCATAATTCCCGCTGTGCAACCAAATTTCAAACAAAAATACTTGGAATGGTTTGTGTAAGCTCTAAACAAAAACCAGACAAAACGGACAATTTTCACGAGTTGGCTAATCCAATTTAATCAGACCTGTTCTGTAATCCGTGTGGTTTCAATTACTTTTCATTGAGGAGGCTTTTTGACGAAAATGGTGAGACACGATAAAATTAGAATCTTTTTTGCGGAGAATTACAGGCTCTACAAATAATGTTGATTTGCATTAACGAAAATGTAACCGTTTAAGGAACTCAAAAAACTGCAATGAGTCCAAAAATTTGACTTTATCAAATATTTCCGAAACAGTTACTTTTTCGTAAATACAAATCAATATTATTTGTAGAACATGTAATTCTCCACAAAAAAAGATTCTTATACTTTTCATCGTGTGACTCACCATTTTCATCAAAAAGCCTTCTAAATGAAAAGTAATTGAAACCACACGGACTACGAAACAGGGCTGAATATGTAATTTGAATCGTTTCCTTAGAAAGTGGGATAAGTCCATAAAGGTGTTTAAAGTAATTTCATACCATGGTAACAAAATGTCAGCCAATTCATATTATGACATTACTTCTGGACCTTGATTGAACTTATTTCGCATATGTATCGTTACCAATTATAAATTGAAAATATCGAAATGTATGATATATTTTGATCATTCCTAAAAAAAAAGCTTTCGTTACAGATGACAGCGCAGCTTTAAAAAGCATTTTGAAAAGTTTAATATTATTAGAGCATTTAGTGCTGTTGCTCGCAGGTCATTGATTGGCAGCTCTGGCTATTAAAGTTAACACACAAAATATATAAAGAAAGGTTAAATAAATTTAGGGAGTAAACCCCAACAACACAATAATGGCACCACCTGTAGAGATTACACTGGAAATTGTTAAGCAGCATAACAAACCAAATGACCTCTGGATAGTGATTGAGAATAAGGTCTATAATGTAACGAAATTCCGTAAGGAGGTATGTAGTCCCAACAAAAAAACAAACAGGCTTAAGTTTACTTTACGTCACATAATACTATTTTTCTATTTACTTAGTTTTGTTAAGCTTTTGATTCTATGAAAAGAACTGCAATCAAAAGGTATCGCACGAATCTAGTTTCGGAGTTATAACCTTCAAAAGATCCAAATACTGCTTTCATAAACCCGCTATAAGTTGGGAACCACTGAATGGATTTGCGAAATATTGGTGTCAAGTGAAAGGAATTTTAACAGCACACAAAATTGAACAAGAGAAGCTCTCAATCTAAGGCATGGCTGTCGAAACGTGACGGTTTCTCAAAAATTTGCAATTTATTTCTACGAAAGCAGCTTAATTTTTGCCAAAAAATATATGATTAACCCATAGTTTTGTTAACATAATAAAGAAGCCTGATTCATTTCCTTTCATATGATATGCCATTTGTAACTGAATTTGCTGCTTTGGTACATTTTTTAAAGAAAAATAAAAAATGAAGCCAAGAACAACAAGTTGTAATTTAACTGCAGCAGCAAAAACAACAAAAAATCCTTTCAGGAGTTTCAAACTTGTAACGGTTTACCAAAACTTTCAATGGCTATATCTCTGAACCAAATTCTAGAGCCCTATTAGCCCTTAAAAACAAAATAACGTACAGTTGTCGCTAAAGTAAACTTGTTTTTCCAAACAATTATGATTTGTTTAAATTAAAAATTCATTTAGCATCCTGGTGGTGAAGATACTTTGGATGAAGTTGCTGGACGTGATGCTACCAAAGAATTTCTGGAAGTTGGACATAGCAGTGAGGCAAGGTATATATAAAAATAAGTTTTTCTTTACGTACAAGGTACATAACATCAACTTTCTTCTTATCTTTCAGAGAAATCTTAAAGAAATATTATGTTGGCGATTTGGCTGCTAGCGATAGGAAAAGCACATGTAATGTGCCTCTTAGGTGAGTGCAGCTGGGTTATTTTTTTCAATTTGTTGCTATCAATTTCTCTTATCTGGTTCATGCTAGCTATCTATTAGCCAATGCTATTCCTTATACTTAATTAGTTTTATTTATGTTTTACTAAATTTAATGTATTCTTCTTGCATTGTGCTCTTGTTTGAGGTGGTTTAATTTGCGTGGGACTAATTTATGATTTAGCATATAATTTTCATCTTCCAATTCTAGCCTAATATAGTGCTCTTTGCTCTTTGGAAAAGTAAAAATCAAAATTTTATCATATCCATGTTAGCGTAGGACTGAAGTTGCTTAACAATATTAGGGCGTCACGTGTTGTTATATTATGTTCTTTTCTAAAAATGAATTTTGTTTGATTCAATTCAATTCATAATTTACAATATTTCTCATCCAATTAATTCAGGGCAAATAACGCCGATGACTTTTCATGAAAAATTGAATCAACTGAATTATTCTTCAATAGATATTGATATCCAAGGCGTTGTAGGAATGGTGTTGACAATTGCTATTGATTCCTGTAATCAAACACATTCCCAACCAGCAATGATGCAAATATTTCACGATAGTAAGCCATTTGATGAAATCTTAATAATCATCATCATTGTCTAATAAATCAGCAAAACTATTGAGAAATTTCTGAAAACTATCATTTTTGCAAGATGCAACCATAGATGGACAGTTATGCAATAACGAGTCAACCCTCGAACAAATTTTTTTCGACTTATGAATACAGTTCGATTCTAAATATGAAGAAGCACCTATTTTTAAAAAACCGAACCTAAATATTGTTAGTAAGAGGATGAAAACAACAAAATTTATTTGACATTTTCATATCATTTGTTTTACGACATCTACACAAAAACATAAATATCTCAAAACTAATTTTGAGTGGGTTGAATCGTTATTGCATAACACTGTTCAGATATACAACAAGAAACATATGTTTGATATCTAAAAAAAGAAGTTCATGACTTCAAGCCGCGATTCCCATTCCAAACTCTACCAGACATAACTATTTTCGTGTGTTATTTTCAAATTTGGTACGAAATAAAAGGTTCCCACTCAATGACTCTTGACAAAACATATTAGGCCTGTATAGAAACGCAGCGATTCGCGCACCACAAAATGATCCAGCTTACAAGCCAAAGGTTGTGGGTTCAATTTTCAGCTCAAATATAATTTTAATTTATTTTTGTAAATAAAAAAATAAATTGTTTTTTCTGACTATAACGATTTAAGTTGCAAAAGTAATGTCCTAAAATGAATTGGCTTACATTTTGTTAGAAATTAATAAAATTGAGCTCTATTTTCACAGAAAATTTACCTGATGGTATAAAACTGACGGCATTAAATTAAATAAAATGATATCGGTCAAATAACTGACTATTATGATAAACACTTCAAAAAAAAAAAAAAAAAACACGATTTAAATATACAGTAAGAAGCAAAACTGTCAACATGTTTGCTATTTTTGACTTAGTACTGCTATAACGTCCGTTCTGATTACATGACCAACAAGAAATATGAACCAAACGGAAGCCTTACCTTGCCTCTATCCAAATATGTGAGCAATTTTACCGAACTTCAAACCATAAAAAAATAATGAACAAAAAACCATTTCGAAAACATGTTGACAGTTTTGCACCACTTTAAGTGATGTGCGTACAAACCTGGAACGTGAATTTTTCCTAGTTTAAAAAAAACGATTCCAATAGATTCTGTTGTGCTGATTCCATAACTGGCCACAGAATCCCTCTACCCAGTCAGAATTTCAAGGTATCCTAAACTTAAAGTGCAAAAAACGACGTTTTTGCTGTTTTTCAAATTAGTTTCAAGGTCGCAAGAATTTTTTCTGCTCTATTCCGTAAAATAAACTTGAACATCTTGCTTTTTCCCTTTCCAAAAAAGGTGTGAGTAGTCATTTACGATTTTTCTTTGCAAAGTTATGGCCATTCTAAGATGACATCATGAAATACCCAAAATTCATACCAAGAGTAATTTGGGTATTTTTTGGCCATATTTTTCCAAAGGATATGTTTATAAACCATATATACCAATTGAACCATGTTAAGATGGCATAAGTCCAAAACCTGCCGCTATAGCTGCTTTATAAGATTTCATGATGTCATCTTAGAGTGAGCATAACTTTACAAAGGAAAATCGTAGAGGACCATTCACCACTTTTTTGGAAAGGGAAAAAGCAAGATGTTCAAGTTTATTTTACGAAATAGAGCAGAAAAAATCCTTGTGACCTTGAACCTAATTTGAAAAACAGCAGAAACGTAATTTTTTGCACTTTAAGTTTAGGATACCTAGAAATTCTGACGAGGTAGAGGGATTCTGTGTCCAGTTTTGGAATCAGCACAACAGAATCTATTGGAATCGTTTTTTTAAACTGGGAAAAATTCGCGTTCCAGGTTTTTACGGACAAAACTGTCAACATGTTTTCGAAATGGTTTTTTGTTCATTATTTTTTTATGGTTTGAAGTTCGGTAAAATTGCTCACATATTTGGATAGAGGAAAGGTAAGGCTTCCGTTTGGTTTATATCTCTTGTTGGTCATGTAATCAGAACGGACGCTATAGCAGTACTAAGTCAAAAATAGCAAACATGTTGACAGTTTTGCTTCTTACTGTATGTCCGTTTTAGCATCCTTAATTTGCGTCATTATCATTAGTGCTTCACGCATATCTTTCGAGAAAATTTTCAATGACGAACTCGTAAGCGAGGAAATTGTGAGGTGACTTACCAACAAGTAGCTCGTATATCGTTCTACAATTTTTTGTTAATTAACATGTGTAGGAAACAAAAAAAAAAAAAAAAAAAAAACAAATCATAAAATTAAAAAACCGGTTTGATCACGTCTTAATTTTAAAATTAATTTACTAATGCTTAAGTTATGCAGGTGCTCAAATTGGTAACGCATTTGGTAATCAAGGCTTTTTAAAAACTTGCTTTCAGCCAGTTGAATGTTTGCAAAAGAGAATATACACAAGTCGCTTTAGTTACTTATTTCTTTTTTTTTTTTTTTGATAACTTGTAAGTATATTAGCGTCTTCTTTGTTTTTGGTTGTAGATTTCATTTACCAATACTATGGTATTGATTTAATGTGAATGCTTTTGAAATTTCAAAATGAGTTAATTTGATTTTCTGCATAATTTGTATGGTGATAAGGAAAAACTGCTTAAGTGTGATTTTTTCGTTTTGCAGGAACCTTTAGTAAAATTTATCATTTTCCACAGAGCCTCTGTTGTTTAAGGCAATTGTTACATCTTTCAATATGTAAAGAATAAGACTTTGCACAACCTATGTCCAAATAAGGTGTTTTTCCAAATTCAGTATAATTTAAATTTCATGATATGTGGACATAAGATGTTTTTCCAAATTCAATGAATTATGAAAAATGTAAGCAATTCATTTTAGTAATAATAGTTTTATTTTCATAGCTGTTAACTAAAAACATTCAATAAACATAAACAACAATATTTATCAATAAAATGGAAACCTAAGTTTTCGTTCACTGTATCTTCAATTAAATCAGGATGTATGTCTGGTATTTCTTTGGTGACGAGATTGTTGTAAAATGAATGAAAACATGGTTCAATGAAATTTTTATTACAGCAGGTAGTTTAGGTATTTCCGGTATTAATACCTCTCTTGAGAATATTAATGACTTTGAAAGGCTCCTGTTTGTTTAGAGTGTTTTGAAACTGTATCTTATCAAATCTCTTTTTGAATACCGCAACCATTTCACGTCTTTCCATGCAAAGATTTATGAAGTCTTCTGAACTCATTTCAACGACTTAAAATTTATTTCTCACTCCAACGCTTCTCACGAAATTATACCAATCGCGAGGATGGTGCATTTTGACATTGATATTCTTTTTTTTTTCGTTCTATTAATGCGTGGTCCACATCACACTCCATATGTGTGGACCTACAACTAAAAACTTATGCTCAATGTTTTCGATTGACTTGCTGTTTTGGAGGAATGTCATGAACATAGTGCTTAGTCCCACACAAGAATCGCTATAAAAAATTACTGTTTTAGTTTGACTGTCTTTTTCCTCTAAAAGTTGCAAATGTTTGAGCAAGCACGAAGCAATTTCATTGCCTCCACATTCGGCCAATGCTTCGTGCCACTTAAAACAATATGGAATGTTAGTTTTGCCATCGTGTACAGTTAAATTAAAAGTCCATAATTGGTTTTTATAAAAACTAATTGAAAAAACTATGTTTTTATATTAATCTTCATTTCCTATATTTTACTGAAAAATCGCTTATCTATGTACTAAAAAAAATAATAGATATGCAAAGAGAAAATCATCTTCAATACATTAAGTAACTTCATTTACTCACTTAAGAATTAATAAACAAGAATAATTCCTCTGGAAAAATAACTTATCTCAAAATAATTTATATTACAGTCAATTGTGTATCTAGGAAAAAACGCTTGTGTCGATATAAGCTGTTTTGGCTTTGTTTGTTAATGAGTATTTCAACTCTATATTTTGACTTGGAAAAATAACTTAAGTTGTTTTAAGCTCTTATTCCTTAACACAATTTCAAATACCTCAAATCATAACCCGACTTAAGTTATTATTCCAAATGAGATTGTAGGTCCTAATGAGATAAGTCAAATTTCCCCCATCCATAACTTCCCCAAAAATTACACAATGTTATTCAAATTTTGTTCAGGGATACTTTTAAATACTGCGAACGTCGTGGTGTTCTTAACTCAATTTTTGCTTAAGTCGACTTACGCAGTTTTTCCTTCCTGCCACAGATTTGTACGGGCAATAATCATGTTTTTACTTAAGCTTTTGCCTGTTACGGGGTATTAAAAGGGTTGTATTGAAGTATTATCAAGATGTGTTCGTTTAAATATCTGCGTATCAACAGTGGTTTTCTAAAAAAAGATTGCAAATGCAATTTTAAATTTTAATTTGGTATTTGTTTTCTGAAACGTGAAATTCGATAGTTAGCTTCAACTAAAAATACAACAATTATTTTATATCATTTTTCTGATAAAAATTAGTTAACTTTTTAAAGATAACTTTTATTCTTATGCAAATGGGACCTGAGGATTACAAGGACTTTGATCGATAAAATTCCGGATACATTTTATCCAATAACTTATTTTCAAATTACTCAATTTAAAAATTTTTTTCGAATTAGGCCTTAAAATGAATGTACCAAAATTATTGTTTTAAAATGTTTTCCCCAGGACGTCATATTTACTTAAAAATGGCAAACGAGCTAGAAGTTCGAAAGTCAACCACCCGCGGTGGACTATCAATAGAATTGCTCGGAATAGCAAAGTTAATGTCAAATTGGTATCATGAGTTCTGAAAAAATTTAAGAAAAACTTGAAAGCCAGGTTCCGGAAAAAAGGTGCCCGTGACCAAAACAAAAAGAATAAAATCGTCAGAATTTTAAAGAAGAACCCCAACATTTCATGCAGAAAACTGGTACAGAAAGTGGAGTGTTCCTAGTTTTTAGTTCGCAAGGTCAAAAAGAATGCTGGTTTGAAGACGTTCAAGGTACAAAAAGTTCCTTACACAGAAATGCTGTGAAGAACACATAGGCAAAACAGCGCGCCATTAAATTAAATAATAATTTTTTCTAAAATTCGAATGCTGCATCATGGACGAAGAAACGTATGTTTTAGCCGGTTTTTGGCAGCTTTCAGGCCAAGAGTTCAACACTGCAGACTAGCGGGGGAATGTGGACGAAAAGTTCAATTCAAAAAAGTAGTCAAAATTTTCTCGTGAATCCTTAGTTTGGCAAGCAATCTGCACCACTGGAACAATAAACTCCAAATGCTTGGAAAAAAGACTTAAGCCTTTTCTATGAGAGCATGAGGTTTCCACTTTCTTTTGGTCAGATCTAGAGTCTTGTCCTTATTGTAAAATTGCATTTTAGTGGTACTCAAAAAATAATGTGATTTTGGTGCCTCGTGAAGCAAATCCGCCAAACTGTCCAGAACTAAGGCCGATTGAATGATACTGGGCTTTGGTTAAAAGGGAGATAAAGGCAATAAAAGAAGTAGTTAAGGATGCTTAAGATTTTCGAGAAAAGTGGTGTTCAGCAGCTTTAAAGGTATCAAATAATACCATAAGGGGTGCCAAAAAAGTTACAAAAATTACAAAAAAAAATTATATGAAAATTGTAGGTACGTAATAAAAATGTTAATAAAATGGCGGTTCAAAAATGAGTTTCATTTTTAAAACTACTTGTTCCAGAGTTTTTTTGAATTTTGTATCGGACAATTTTTTTCGATCGCAGTCCTTACTTGTCGTTAAATTAATTTCCATACTTTTATTAGGTTATTATAAGATCTCTTTTATAAAAACGAACATTTATTATTTAAATTCACTATTTTTGAAACACTTTTTTTTACCACATACACATGAGTCGCCCAGAAGCCAATGCGGTTAAGTCTATATTTTGATATTTTCTGATTTCTGTTAATTTTAGTAAAGTAAATAATATTCTTCTAGATTATCAAAGGATTTACTCACTTTTTAATTTTTTCTAAGTCAAAAAGTTCTTTTTCTGAAAGCTTCTGAATATTTTTTAATATAATTTCAGAAAAATTTTATAAATATGCATAATTAAAATCACAAATTTTCTCAATTTATGTTTTTTGGACTTAACCTCATTGGCTTCCGAGCGACTCATATCTAGAACAGAGCATGTTTAAAAAATAATCAAAAACTTTCAATAAAACCTAACTTTTTGCATGCCTGCGAATGAGACTATAACTTTTCAAATTTAGTTTTTTTTAACATCTTGCCTACCTTTAAATAGTCGTAGTTAAGTGATAACTTTTATGTAATTCCTTTTTTTGTTGCTAAAGTGTATCATCTACTTTTATATTCGAAGAGTATTAAGTATTAAAAGTTGAGTTTTTATTTTATCTACGCAGCTCTCAGTAAGACCTTAGAGCTGGCAAAATCTTATATGTATCTCTACGTCTTCCGGTTTTTATGATAAAAGACATGGCAGATATATTCCCTAAAAATACATTTTTGCATGTTTCCCTGGTGTCGAACGTGACCGTCAAACACATTTGAAGTAAAGAAAAATGTCAAAATAAAACGGATTTTTATTTTAGAATGTTGTGTATTGATGTCCCTTAAAAATGGTTTTAATCTTACCAAAAATGATTTATACTTTTTTTTAATTTAATAATAATCACGGTCGCACGGGACGTGTTGCATGGGACATTTTTTTCCACCATACAAATTTTAAATTGAAAATCTTTCAAAAAACCAGGTTCACCTTATCTTGTGAAGTTGATTTTTCCAAAGGTTGTTATTTGTCCTGAGCCATTTTATATATTAGTACCAAATCTCATTAGTGATGAACTTTTTTTTAGGACTGTGGCATCGCTTGTTTTCCCAGTGAAAAATATTTGTCCTAGCGCTCTGTACACATTTATCAAATCTCAATCATGTACACATTATTTCTCTTGGTGCTTTTTACAGATGTATGTACCAAATCTCATCCATGTACGTTAAATAGTTCCAGATGATTTATTATACCCTACACCCAGGGTATATTCACTTTGTCCTTCCGTTTGTAACGCAGAGAAGGAGGCGTGGCAGGTATAGAAAAGTATATATATTCTTGATCAGCGTCACCTCCTGAGTCGATATAGCCATGTCCGTCTGTCTGGCTGGCTGGCTGGCTGTGTGTTGAAATACACTTTTTGGGAAAACTGAGCAAGATAATTCAATGAAATTTGGTACACTGCCTTCGTCGTCAAAGTTAGCTCGAGGGATTGAAAATGAGCAAAATCGGTCAACGGACACGCCTACCGCCCATATAAAAATTATATTCAAAATGCAATTTTAGAAGTATTTTTCACGACAATGCAACCACAATACATATAAACACTACGAATTGTAAGCGCAAGCTCTGATAAAAAACTGAGCGAATTCGGACAAGAGGGCGTGGCACCTCCCATATAAGCAAAAGCTTCAAAACGCTATACTGAAAGCGTTTTTTGAGATATTCGAACCAACTTTGACTCAGACACTAAGAGTCATAAATGAAAGCTCTCAGCAAAAATTGGTTGAAATCGTACAAGGGGGCGTGGCACCTCTCATATAAGCAAAAATTTCAAAATGATATACTGAAAAAGTTTTTTGAGATAATCTAACTAAATCTCACTCTGACACTAAAAACTATGAATGCAAGCTCTGAAAAAAAACTGGGTGTACTCGCACAAGAGGGCGTGGCACCTCCCATTTAAGCAAAAGCTTCAAAACGCTTTACTGAAAGCGTTTTTTGAGATATTCGAACCAAATTTGATTCAGACACTAAAAATTATAAATGAAAGCTCTCAGCAAAAATTGGGTGAAATCAGACAAGGGGGCGTGGCACCTCCCATATAAGCAAAAGATTCAAAATGCTATACTGAAAGAGTTTTTTGAGATAATCCAACAAAATTTCACTCTGACACTAAAAACTATAAATGCAAGCTCTGAACAAAAACTGGGTGTACTCGGACAAGAGGGAGTGGCACCTCCCATATAAGCAAAATTTTCAAAATACTGCAGTGTAGGGTATTTATTTTTTGGCCAGGCCAAAATTTACACCCTTACTAGTTTTTTTTTGCGCACGGTTTTCTTTTCTGTGGAAATACCCATATATGTATGTAATATGTATGTCGAAAAAGTCAAAAAATATTAAAAAGTCTAAAAGTTTTGATAAAATCAAACTATGTTAAAAAAGAACTAGTAAGGGTGTTATCTTCGCAGTATTTTAAAAATTTGGCTTGTACGGCAGGTGTTACGACCTTTTGTCCGAATTCACATAGCTTTTGCTCAGATCTTGCAATAACTGCTCTCAGTGAAACTTGGCTGGATTTTCTCTAAAAAAGCTTTCAGTATAGCATTTTGAAGCTTTTGCTTAAATGGGAGTTGCCACGCCCTCATGTCCTAGTTTGTCTAGTTTTTTCTCAGAGCTTGCATTTATAGTTCTTAGTGTCTGAGTGGAATTTAGTTGGATTATCTCGAAAATCGCTTTCTGTAAAGCAATTTGAAACTTTTGCTAATATGGGAGGTGCCACGCCTTATGTGTATTTATGTGTATTTTGGTTGCATAGTCGTACAAAAAAGCCTAAAGTTGAATTTTGAATATATTTTTGGTATGGGCGGTAGGCGTGTCCATTGACCGATTTCGTTCATTTCCAATAAGCGATATAACTTTGACAACGAAGGTAGTGTACCAAATTACATTTCAACGGACAGACATCCAGTCAGACAGACAGACTGACATGGGTATATTGACTCAGTAGGTGATCAAGAATACAGGCATTGAAATAAGCTGTAATAATACCCTATTTCTGCAGTAATAACTTCAAATTTGCAGTAATAACTTCAGACTATTGTTAAAAATTGTAATAATAATTTTCACCCAAATGCATATTACTTTGTTTTGCGTTAATCGTTGAAACTAAATACTCATTATATTTCGCATATAACCGTTGTTTTAGTTGTCTAACCTAACCAATCTGGACTAAAATGTAGTACTCGGCAAATCTAACTTAAACATATTTTTATAAATGCAACAGAAATGGAAAATACCGAAGGTGAAGATGTTTTCGAAGAAAATTTCAATATAAATTTTCAATTTTCAATTGAATCATTGCCATGATATCTGTTATTTAATATTAATATTTAGTATTAATCACTTAAATAAGCCATTAAAAAAATTTTGCTAAAAAATTGCAAATAAAAACAAAAAAATTCTGCAGTAATAATTTTTTCTTATTTCAACCCCTGCAAGAATATATTATACTTTTTCATACCCGCCACCTTCTTCGCGTTACAAACGGAAGAACAAAGTGGTGGGTATAAAAAGGTCGTTGAAGAGGAAATCAAACAATCGACAAAGTCCGTAAAGACCGTAAAGAATCGAATTCAATGGAGAAGATCCTATGAGTTAAACAAAGATTCATCCATACACAAATTTTTGCCTGGATTTGTTAAATTTTTTGTTTTTTTCTTCATGCGAAATGGAGTTATTCAGGCATGTTCTCAATTCCTATTTTCAATACCGAAACGCAGATTACCTACCTTAACAAGTCGAGTGCCACAATACAAGCAAAATGTCCTCCGTCAGGTGCCGGCGTTACAAATGCCACTCAACTTAATAATGTTAGGCATGTTCTCAATTTCGATTTGGATCGGAATCGAAATGGAATCAATCTTAACAAGATCTAAATAAGAACTAAAAAACGCTCAGAAACGAAAGTGTATAATTTTACCAAGAACTAATGAAACATTGAGCTCAAACCTATTTTGTTTAAGTCGACTTAAGTGGTTTTTCCTTTGTGGCACAGAAATTTCCGTTCGATCTCTGATCTTTATAAATATAACAAAAATTTCCTTCAAGTGTACGGCTTCCAGCGTGAATTATTTTAACGAAAAATATAATTTTTTTTCAAAAGTCGTATTATTTACATAAGTTGCGAATAGTAGTTTTTTTTTGAGAATTTCATCCACTGTAACACAAAATCTATTGATATTCTTCATTCAAACATTTTGTTTATCTTGTAGTTTTCCATATTTCAAAAGTAAGAAAGTTAAATTCTACAAATCCTAAACATAATCTGTAAGTTTTGTTATAAACTTTAAATTTAAATGTTAGCACAGCACAGTACAGCACATCTACTAACTGAAAATATGTAAAGCAACGAATTAAAATTGATGTTTTCCCCAACTAAATGTGGTTTATTTTAGACATAATATCCATTCAATAATAGTTATTCAGGCATGTTCTGAAATCCGATACACTTCGGAATCGGAATGAAAGCAATTTTCAAGAGCTCCGCATTTCGAAAATTAACACCAAATCTGATTTATGTTTCAATAAATCGAATAGGAATCATTAGCAAATTTTATTTGTTGAAAGACAATTCGATTCCATCTTATTTGTCGCAATGCAGAGCTCTTGAAGATTGCTTTCATTCCGATTCCGAAGTAAATCGGATTTCAGAACATTATTTAATCATTTCTTTAGTTCTTTTATGTATTTTTGCTTTCAAATTCAAAATTATTTCTTTCGATTGAAAAGGCGAACTTTGCCTGAACTCCATACCCTCCTCCTGAAGGACGTCCACTAAGGAATATTCGAGGACAGTCTGATGAAGTAGTTCGCATTGAAACAGGGCTTGAACGATCCAAAAAAAAAAAGCATTGTTCTTTATTATGAATAACCATTCTCAATCATTTTTGCATGTAATAAAAAAAGAAGGCCCCTATTGCGAATAGAAACGAAATTTTGTTACTGAACAGTTTCGTATTCTAACAGTCAAAATAGAAACTAAAAACGAAACTGACAGCTTTGGTTTTTAATTTCAATGCGAATATTATGATAGAAACCAATTTAGAAACGAAACGAAATTTTGTTTCTATTCGAAATAGGTGCCTCAGACAACTTCTCACAAAGTGTGTAGGCTTGGAGATTTATTTTGTTTATCTTTTTTTTTTTTAACCCTAGCTATTAAAAGTAATGAAAAATACCAATGGTGCATATAGAAAAAAAAAAATATCAAAATATTCACGATTCCATATGCTCCACCTCGAGAAAGGAATATATTGGGCTTTGTCATGAATAAATTTAGCCTTATCATGAGTAAATATTCCCGATAATTTTTTCTTAAACTCCATTGCTGTCTATCAGACAAAACTTTAATAAAGCTCATTGTACATATTTTCCTTCTTTCTATTATTCAGTTACCACAATTATAATAGAATTTAGTTCACTGAAACCAAATTCTACCTCAGAATAACTCTAGTGGTGACGTCATGATTTCGAGATATGCTAACCTACTTGAATCCATGATATAAGTTTATTGGTTTAGAATTCATGGTGCCATCTTAAAGCGACCATGACATTGCAAAGTAAAATCGAAGTTGTCCATTCTATAGCTCGTTTTGTTGATGGAGAGTAGTATTAAATGATGAAATTACTAGAACAGCGTATGTAATCTAAATCTAGTGTTTTTTATGGTTTTAAGTTAGAAATTATATGAAATCGTGTCTTCATATAGGTACCAATTCTAAAGTCGGAATTAATGTAAACTTTTTAACTTAGTAATTAAAGCAACATTATTTTATTTAATCTAAGCTAACGCATTTAATATTAGAATTTTGTTAATTTATCTATGTTTTAACTTTTTTTTTTAAATTTTAATTTATTTAACATTTATGTACTTTGTTTATTTTTTAACTTTTTATTTTTTTAACTTTATAACGCAGATCACATGAAGCTCATACTAAACAATGCTGTAATCTCAGTTAATTATCTGGCTCTTGTAGAACACGCTTGTAATATTTGTACCTATATTTTGGATATGTCCGCACACTCAATTTTTCTGTACTGCTTGCTTATTACATACATACATTTAACTACTTATATGATAAGTTTAAAGATAATATTTAAAATTTTCTTGGTTTTGGTTTGGTTTGGTAGTTTTCATTTTCTTGTTTTGTTTCGAAGTATCAAATGTTTTTAAATATTTAATTACAATTCTCTTTTTTAATTTCTATAAAACATAGGGAAATTGGAATTGCTGTTGGTGCTGTTGTTATTGGCGTTGCCGCTGTGTTTATGATCAAAACTCTGTTAACTAGCAAAAAATAATTGTATTTATAAATGATAAATTGTAATTCATTCCATCTGTAAGTGAAAACTTTTGTAATATATTGTGAAAAAATAAAGTTAAAAGAGAACTCTATTATTATCATTAATTTCTCTGTAAATTCCTCCTCGAGAATGTATTCTTTTTTCAAGCGGGAGCAGCATTTGCAATCGTGAATATTTTACGAAAATTCCATTTCCAGCAGGGTTACTTTTTCCTTTTCAATTTTCCCCAAAATCATTTCATGCAGCTCTGGTATTTCCCATTGATTTTGACAGTTTTCGTAGAAGCGTTTTTTATTTGTCAAACAAAACATTATTTATTCGTGCTTCGAATTCCCTGTTAATAAATTGGAGAATAAATTCTTACAAATAATGCCAAAACATTTTTTCCAATGGATTTTCCACTTCCAGAAAAATTGAACACTTAAATTTAAGATTTTCAGACAGCGAAATAATAAAAACTGTAATACTTTTTTCCTAACTTTATTAAGTTTAAAATATAAATTTTAAATTTTTATTATTGCAATGTTTATAACTTAATTTAAAAGAATTTAACATTGAACTATAGCCCTGCTACATGTTGAGTATTGAAGAGCGAATGACGGATTTACATTTGTCAGTAAATAAATAATAAAGAGAAACATCATTGAAGCTTAATCAATCGAAGCAGCATTATTATTAAATTGACGGACAAAATTAAGTTTCGGAGTAAAGGAAAAACCTTATCTTGCTTGGGAAAGAGAGGAGCGCTTAATACTTTCATAAGCCCCGAATCCTTTTGCGGAGTTTGAGAATGAAAGGAAAATAGCCTTATCAACTACTGGATATGCGGCGTGTTTGGGTGAAAGCTATTTTAAAACTCAGCTGAAAAGATATAAAAACCTATACTGAAATAATGTCAGGTCTCTGTAAAATTAACTACTTCCTAAAGAAGATGGTCCTGGTAAACGACGACGACTATTTCTGAAGAGCATGTGTTGTGTACTTTTATTTAATTATTTTGCTAATGGGGTTTTTTCCAGATCCTAATAATCCCACGGCAGTGACGAAATTTATAAATAGTCAAGAACTGTTCAGATAAGCAAAGACGCTGTACAAGGATCTTTTAGGTCGTTGTGCAATTCATTAAATAAAAGAAAAACCTTATTTTTTCTTAGAGATTTCATAAACTTTTTTTTAATTTTCTAATGAAAACTACAGTATTCCTATTGAAATCAGTGGAAAACAAGATGAAATCGAGCAAGAGGGTACCTCCCATATAAGCGAAAGTTTCAAAATGCCATACTGGAAGTGTTTTTAAAGATAACCCAAACAAATTTTACTCAGATACTAAGGATAGTAAATAGTTGGCCGATTCGGACAAGAGGGCATGACATCTCCCATACAATCAAGTTTTCAAAATGCTCTAATGCAAGCGTTATTTAAGGTAATGTGACAAAATTTCGCACAGATACTAGGAACAGTTGGTGGATGCCAAATTTCTCATATATACTAACGCAAGCTCTGAGCAAAAAAACTAGATAAATTCGAACAAGAAGACATGGCACTTTTCATACAAGCAAAATTTTTAAAATGCTTCAGTAATTAATTTAATTTTTAACACCCTTAGTAGTTAAATTTGGTTTCATTATTATGAAAGCCAGATTATAAACGACATTCTGGGAATGAATGTGAGAACACTACTGCTCACTAGTATCTGCACTACCGTTTCAACAGGTCAATTTTTCTCTCCTTAATGATCAATACGAATGAATTTTGTTTATCCCCATCCTTTGTCAATACTCAACATTGAAATGCATATTTACATAATTTTGAACAAATACCTACACCAGTTTAAGCCAAAATTTCCAAAATAAAAAAGTATTATCCAAATGTTTATTCCTTAAAGGCTTCATTCAGAGCGCCTATATTACGATCATTTATATGACCTTGCAAATCACTGCGCCCCATCAATGAAATCACCATTTTAAAAGTGCTCCAAATTGATTCGGACATTTGTTTTTGTCCACCGCCAAATCCAGCAGCGCCAGCACTTTCAGGGAAATCATGTAATGCCGCTGAATTTGCTTGCATATTCAAAGCTGTCAATAAATGTTCCGCAGCCTGTTTATACGCCTTCAAATTCATGCAGCATACACCAACATTATAACGTACACGTATAAATCCCGGCTCTATGGCCAATGCCTGTTGATATGCTTCTACTGCTTCAACCGATCGCGAACCATTTGCTAAACTGGCGCCAAGTCGATTCCAAACTTTTGCATTTTGTGGATTTACATGTAATGCAGCGCGGAAACAGTCAACAGCTTTATCAAATTCGGATGACAAATTATATAATACACCTAAAGCTTCCTGCACATCTGGGTCGACTTGTTGTGGATTCTGACGTACTGCATCTAAGAACAAATTTTGTATTTCTTGCAGTCTATTACCGTGTATTATTGAACTTGGCATAGTGCCTTCGGTTGCCTGCAGTTCTGGATGTTTTTCAGTGAGATGCTTATATTTGGGATTGACTTGCAGCCAATTGGTAAGCATTTTAAGTGCATGACTCTGTAGACTTTCGTTTGTATAGCAAACAGCAAGTGCCATGAGCACGCGCATATTGTCTGGTTTAATTTCAAGGGAACGTTTTAATGCCGCTATGCTTTGTGGGTCCATTTCATTTTCAGCTTGCGACAAGCCAAGCAGTTCCCAGATTTCAGCATTTTCTGGATCTTTTTTAGCGGCAACCTCAAAGCAGAGGACAGCACTTGGAATGTCACCTTTTGCTAGATATTCTTTGCCCTTTTGCAGTGCGTTATCTAGCTCAGTCATAGGATTCTCTTCGGCGAACGTGTACTCTTTGTAAGGATCATAGCTTTCATTATATTCTGAGAGCCAGGGGTGTTCAGTATCTTCGGAAAGTTTTTGCCATTCATCCTGCAAACGCTGCCAGAACTTTTCATTGTAATTTGAAGCGGTCCGTTCACCTTCTTCCTTTTTCTCCTGAAAGTCGCTGATCCAGTCCTCCATGGATTCGCCTTCGGCAGCCTATGTCGGATTGAAAAGAATAGCCTCATACATATGTTGGTATTTAAAAAAAAATTATATATTTACATCCAAATAAAGGTATTGTAGGCCTTTAGGGCGACATTAAATAACGCCCAATTATTGAAATGAAATAATACCCACATAGAAACGAAATAAAGCCCAATATTCAAAGAAAGAAATAAAAAACCAAACAACGCACACATTTTCATATAAATGTGGGCATAATCACCTCGGATATAACGTCCATAATGTGGATTTTGCTACGTTAAAAATATGAAAGTTTTTTCGTTTTTATTTTGGGCTTTATTTCATTTAAGATATGTAAAAAAAAACGAAATAACGCCCAAAGTGGGGATCATTTCCTGCCGGCGGTTTTTAATTGAGTATTTGGATTAATTCGACACGTTATAATCTTTACCTTTGATAGATGATTCTCCACGGCAAGGTTTGTATTGTGTTCTTCGAAAAATTGATCAGTCACTGGTGGTTGGTACGGCGGACAAATCGCCAGGTATGGTTCTTGCGGGCAAATTTGCCTTGCAAAACGTAATCCTGGGTTCATATGAGGTGAAGAAAAATCGGGCACTTCATCGAAAAATTCACTAACATGTGTTAATTGTTGCTGTTGTGGACGCACATTTATCATATTGTCCACTCGATAGTGTTGTTGTGGTGTGAAGCCTAAAGCACCACCACCGAATTCCTTGGCCCATTCGGCAGAATGAGCACGGGAAACTTCATCGATGACGCGTGGTGCATTTATCATTTGTGGATGCATTGCATTTATCTGTTCAATTTCGCGCATCTCTTGTAGCAACGTTTCCATTTGAAAAGATTGCGGTGGTGCGGCAACTTGGCCAAGGAAATCATTAACCATTTGATCTTCTGGGCGTAAACCACGTTCAAATTGTGAACGCGCAAAACCTTCATCTTTACGCGCAGCATCACGGGAAAATTGGCCACCTAACTGCATAAGCGGATTAACGCCACCGCAGTCGCCATCGACAAGTTGACGCAGGGACATTTCGCTTTTATTTTAAGGACGAGTGATAATTGAGTGAAAAGATTTGTCAAAAACAAGATATACACGCGATTGAAAACTTATGCACTGACTTTTGAGATTTAGCTCGTAGTTGAAGTGATTCCAATTCCAAGATAAGACTTTTCAAGTCTAATGTCCAAAGAGAAGCAAATATTTTTTTTCGTGTTTAGTTGTTGACATTAAACAGCTGTTATTCAAATAGGTCTGCCATCTAGAGCTGGAAAACAATCGATGGCACTATCGATAGTATCGATGTTTTAAAAAGTTACTACAATCGATGTTTTTGCCACAATCGATTGTTTTTTAATGAGCCTTATGTCGTTTTCCATTGGGCAAAAAAGAGCAATAACACCAAGCTCTGAGCAAAGATTAGGCGAATTAGGACTAGAGGGCGTGTCATCTCCCATATAAGCAAAAGTTTCAAAATGTTATACTGTTTTAAAGATAATTCAACCAAATTTCAAGCAAACACTAAAACATTACTTGCAAGCTCTGAACAAAACCAAGACGAATTAAAGCATTTTTAAAAATAATGAAACCAAATTCTATGCAGACACTTGGAATAGCTAGTGCAAATTCTAAATAAAAACTAAATTCGGTTAAGAAGGCGTGGCACCTCCCTTACAAGCTAAATTTTCAAAATACTGCATGTCGAGGCCGAAAGTAACACCCTTACTAGTCTCTGTTCTATTGTGAACTAGAACAGGTCAACATTTTTTGAGTTCAGGTCAAAATTCAAAAAATTCTGAATCTTTAGAGTTCAGAGTTTTAGGCGAGAAACGAAACGCTATTAGTTGCACTGTGCAGTATATAATTTGGAGCACAACACAGATTTTGTTCATGGGAGGTCACACAAAGGGCACGAGTACGAAGGGCACGAGTACGAAGGGCACTTCGTGTTTCTGGACAAACGGAGGGAAACGAAAAGCATCACTTTCCTCCGCTTGCCTACAACTTTTGTATGAATAAATAGGATCAAATGTGTCTCTTGAAATAACAACTGTTTTTGTGCAAAAAAGTTGGTAGACAATTTGAGTTGTTCGTAGATAATGTTAACGTGTTTTTTTTTTTTGTTAGACGGGATAGTTGGGCGTTTGAGGTAAAAATAGTTATGTTATCAAAACGGGTCGCTAAGATGTTTTATCAAAGATATAGGCATGGTTTGTTGTAAGTAGAACTTCAATAAGAAAACTCAGTATAGTGTCGGAATCACTGTTTCGAATTAAAATATTTTAAAGGTATTTGGTAAATGTATAATTTATTCAAACCTTCTTTTCCAAACCATCTTATGTTGTTTTAATTTTTTTAATAAGTTGTGGAATTAATATATTCAGAAACAACTGTTGACATTCACAATTCCGAAAACTTTAAAACGAATTGTATGGTTCTATATTTTTACGCCTTTAAGTTCGAATGATAAAAGGCATGACAAAATAAATGTGACAGATGATGCATGATTTTTCAAATTAAAATTAATCTTGTTTTGTGTTTTGACTAAGTCTAAAGAAATGGAAATGATATATGTATGCTATTGTTTCCAACAATTTCATACATTAATCGGCCAACAGAAGTTGAACCAGTCGTCCGATTAAATGTCGTTTGTGTAAACAGTCTTTTTTTTTCAGCATCCCTGCTATTTATTATCAACAGTGTTGCCAAACGTTATGCCCAAATTACATGCACATTTTTCACGCGAGTGAAATCATTCAAGTTTTGTCGCCATTGCAAACAGCTGCGCTTTGGTTTTTGTCGTCAGTAAATTGTGGAAAAATGTATAATTTGTGAAAAGTAAAAAGAAAACCAAAACCATTGAAATGAATTCGAAAAAATCGATAACCATTATTGAAAATGATGGTTACGTGCCCAACGGCGGTGCCCAGACAATGGATTTGATGAAATATGGCGATGAAATTGATCCGTTATTTGTACAAGAACAAACATTTGGTTCCGATAATGAAAATGTCGATGATGCACAAGACAGCGATGGCTACGACAGTGCAAGCCGGCGCGAAGCAAATACAAAATGGCCGCAAATGGAGCAATTATTAAAGCATGTCTGCGCTAAATGTGGCATGGAATTCGGCAAAGAAACTTTCTTGGAACAACATCTTGATAATCTACACAGTGAGTTGCATTTGGCTAAAAATTTAAAGATTACTGTGACATCACCAACAGAGGGTATATGCCAAATTTGCGGCGCTCAAATAAAGCATAGTATGTTACGCGATCTACATGCCCATTATTTTATGCATTTGCCCTACAATTCATATAAATGCAAATGTCACAATTACAGCTTTCATGACAAGCAAACGGCCTTTAAGCATCTAAGACTGCATGCCCAACAAGGTATGACTTAATTTTACTTTATTATATGTGACCTGGTCTATGAAAAGGTGGAATTTATGCGAAATTAAAAAATTAAAATTTTTTTTTGAAACCTAAGCTCCCTTTCCATAGACCAAGTCACATATTATTTTTTGAACCCAGTTTGTTTTGTTAAGCTTTTAATTCTAAGAAGGCATATGTAATCAAAAAGTGCCGGTCGGATCTACTTTCGGAAATATAGCTATCGGAAGATTTTCATATATCATACTACTAGTGAAAATACAACGTCGTGTCTGTCTGTGTCTCCATAACTCGAGAACCATTCGTCCGATTTTCATGATTTTTTCTTTCCTTTGTATGTAGATGTTTTGCATAGGTAGGTTTTAGGGCAATATTTTGTTTTGAAATACCATCGGATCCTTCCGGGTTCATGAAAAACCCCACAGTTATCATATTTGCATTATTTTTCCCTTTAAAAGACATGCTATCAGGTGAGATTCCAGGAAAAACTCCAATTTGATACACCCTCGGGTTTCTCCAGAATATTAAAAAATTCTGGCACGGGGACAAATAACATTCGGTGGAAAAATGTGCTGGTTCACCTTGTTTTATGCAGTGGGATGTTTAATGTCGCGATGCATTTTACACACTTATGTATGTATGTACCAAATCTCATCCATGTTTGCTAAATAGTGTCAGTTTTGCGGTATTTTTGCAAACGAGTCATTCTATAGATTTCGATGTGCTCTTTCGAATTTCAACTTTGCTACCTCGAATCGTGTTCGTTAGCGCCGCCATATTGGAAAAAATGGCGTCCAAAATCAATATCTCTTTAACGGTTACATTTAGAGGAAAATATTGTGGCTTATAAAATTTTCTATAAAAATAACCATTCAATTGTGTTCGTACGACTTATAACTCAGGAGATATCCTAATTCAAAAGTTGAAAAAGATTAGTAAATTGTGCATGCTGCTTATGAATAGACACAGTGATGTGTTGAGCTTAAAATTATGATAACTCATGAACGGTGAGTCACACGTTTAAAGTAAAAATATCTCTTTATAGGGAATTACTTGCACTATAATCTACTTCAAATGACCTTTAGTTTAGGAGATATTTTTATAACAAACCTGAAATTTTGAAAAAAACTTTTTTCAAAAAATCTCCAAAACGGTTAGTTCCAGAAAAAACATTTTCTCGTCCAATTCCCTATAAGGGTCTCTCCGAAGTATTTTCTCGTCCGACTTACCGTTCATGAGATATTGCGTCTTAAAAATCATTCAAAATTGAACATTGTACGTGCCAGTAGTACTTAATAAGATTGATAACCTTTCTCTCTGCAAACCTTCTGTACGTTTCCGGTCGACATATATACTTTTTTAGTCACATCTCTAATGGAGAGTCCAGTATTTTTTTTTTCATAGGCATGTATTCAAATCGATTGAGCCATTTTCGAGTTTTTTATATATCGTCACCTGAAATGCAACTAGTAAGGACGTTAACTATAGTCTGGTCAAAATACCCTACACTGCAGCATTTTCAAAATATTGCATATGTATATAACAGGTGCCACGTCCTCTTGTCTGAGTTCATCTAGTTTTCCTCAGAGCTTTTTTTAAAATTTTGTTCTATGGGCGGTAGGAGTCGCCGTTGAACGATTTCACTCATTTTCAATCCCAAGAGCTAACTTTTACGACGGAGGCGGTGTATCAAATTTCATCGAATTATCTTGTTTAGTTCTCCGTGAAAAGTAAAAATCTATTTAGCATGAAATATTTTGATGAAATATTTTGTATAGGCTCAATAATGGTGTGGGGATGTATGACCACCAAAGGTGTTGGCAGAGCTACCAAAATCGAAAGTCAAATGACGGCAGAGTCTTACATTGAAATTCTGCGCAGTCATTTGCTTGGTACTTTACAAGATTTGAAGGTAAATGCTTCGAATATTGTCTTTCAGCAAATGGCTTTCAGATAGTGGAATTAAAAAGTTAAAATGGACCCCGTAATCTCCAGACCTCAATTCAATTGAGCACCTTTGGGGCATACTGAAAAAAATCGATGGCAGATGAAACTGGTACTCTTAATGAGTTATGGCCTAAAGTTTAAAATGCTGGGAACGCTATTGCTCCAGAAATTTGTGAAATTCTTCTAGGTAGTATTCCCGAAGAATAAAAGCTGTTATTGATGCATAATGTAAAGTCACAAAATTGATCACATTGAGTATTTTTGATTTTGTTCTAGTATTTTTTTTTTTTAAGTTTAGTTTCCTTTACTTAATGCAGTTTTACCATAATAAAGACACAAACCCGTTTCAGACTTTTTACTAGTTGTTTGCATTCATAGCCTAAGCGTGATCAATTTCGTGAGTCACTGTATAGATTGAGTGAGGTCTACTACTTTGCATTAAAAAAGTGAAAAATTTTTCAACTCGAATGAATGCCTGTTGTTTGCAATCAATTCCTGTCCTCCCAAAGCGAGCGTTTCTCCGGGACGTAGACCAAATCGCAGTGGGGAGTTGTTGTGTGGTTGCGGTTGTTTGTGTTATTATTGTCTGTTCTGGCGTTGTTGCTGTTATAAATTTCATGAAAATTGATATAGTTCAGTTTTTAATTTTTTCTATAAAAAATTAAGGGGAAAGTGGGCAATAGTGAGCATCGTTTTTATTTTGCTAGATATCTCTAACGAATATGAAAAAATTTGCAAACTGTAATAAGGTTTGATATTCTACGTGGACAAACTTAAATTTTGACCAATTGACGGTACACACGGTGCTCTTAAACAGTCGATAGGTTTTTTGGCTATGCGGAGAAAATCTGTGAATGGGGTTTCATTTGTATTAGTTTAGTGGTCTGAAAAATGCAAACCCCGAAACCGTAGCTGATCATCCCCGTGAAATATCGCAAAAATACATATCCCATATAAAAAAAAAAAAAAAAAATCGAAAAAAAACGCAACAAATATAATTAGCTACCAACAATGAAAATACATTGATGGTTGGAGCTTACTGTTCAGTGTTTTTGAGTAAAACAACAATAAAAACACAAAAAACAAGGCAAAAATACACATAAATAAAAAAAGCAAAAAAATGTATCGGAAGGCTGGTTTGCGTTACTAGTTTCGGGACCCACCACAACCCAAAATTGACTATAATAAGTCAATTCCTCATCAGACGCTTTGCCGACGTCTTGCAAACGAAGCGCTATGCAAAAATAGTATAATATCGATGACTCACAACGGCAGGGCAATGCATATAAAGGGAAAAAACAAAGAAATTGGAATTTTTGCATGTGCTGTGTTTTTCTTGTAGCTGTGATTCTCGTTTAATCTATGCTAAAAGTTAAATAAAGTATGCTTGCAGAATTCTATAAGACGTCGGCAAAGCGTCTGATGAGGAATTGACTTATTATAGTCAATTTTGACCTGTGGTGGGTCCCGAAACTAGTAACGCAAACCAGCCTTCCGATACATTTTTTTGCTTTTTTTATTTATGTGTATTTTTGCCTTGTTTTTTGTGTTTTTATTGTTGTTTTACTCAAAAACACTGAACAGTAAGCTCCAACCATCAATGTATTTTCATTATTGGTAGCTAAGAATGTTAATCATCATCTGTTCCAAAAAACAAAAAATTAAACAAATATAAAAATAGTTATATTTAATGTATTTTGCATTGCTGAATCCGAAGCCTTAAAATTGCTGTACCTTATACTGTTTTCGAGATATCTACGCCTAAACAAGGAAAAAAAACCGATGCTATGTTTTATTGCTGTGTTTTGGAGCTATATAACAGGACGTATATCCGTAAATTCTGATGCAGAAATGGAAAGCTCTAATCAATCCTCTAAACCTAATTCAAATAATGTCGATATCTTTATTTTTCTCGGAGATATCCTAACCTAAAAAGTTAAAAAAGTGCAAAAAACGTGTTTTGTCATTATTTCAGCGCCAATAAAGTGAAGCAATTACTAGGTTCCACCAAAGACGAAACTTCTCTGTTACAAAAGTCCGGAATATATGAGATTAAGTGTGGTGACTGTGACCAGAAATATTATGGTCAAACTCGACGTGGCATTGGGAAATGTTATAAAGAACCTTCGCCTTCGTTATATTCATAAAAATCAACCAAAGAAATCGGCGTTTGCGAACCATGTTCTTCAGAATTCTCATTTTAATTTTTCAATTAATAACATGAAATTGAAAAAACAATTAAATGATCACAACAAACTTGACGCCTATGAAAGCATTTATATTCAAAAAGACACACATTCTATGAACCTTGATAAAGGAAATATAATATCAGGTCTATTTGATTGTATTTAAATTTACGTTTATATAACAGTTTATTTGATTTGTTAAAAAAAAAATTTGTGTAAGCCTTATTAATTCTCTTTTTGTTATTAAACAATTTTGTTTCTCTCTTATTATTATACTGATCTCAATTGTTGGTCTCACACATTTACGACATGATTATGTTGGTATTTAATTAATGTTTCTCTTTTTGTTTTTAAAAATATTGTTGATGCACAGTTATTAAACTTTGTTTTTCTCTTTCTAATGAGATAATGTTTGTGTTCATTATTTATATATGGCAAGTCTTACACTTTGTTTATTTTATTGTATTTAAAATCAAATATTTTCTTTCGTGTTGCTGAAGATGGGTTGTCAACAGCCCGAAATGCATTCAAATTGTTAAAATTTAATTTTAAATAAAGATTAATTTTAAATGTGTGAACTCAACTTAAGGTGTTGATTTATTTGTAATTTAATTGAATAGAGTTCACGGTAGTGTTCAATTTTATATATTGATTGCAAGATACATTAAATATAACTATTTTTATATTTTTTTGTTGCGTTTTTGTTCCGATTTTTTATTTTTTTTATATGGGATATGTATTTTTGCGATATTTCGCGGGGATGATCAGCTACGATTTCGGGGTTTGCATTTTTCAGACCAATAAACTAATACAAATGAAACCCCATTCACAGATTTTCTCCACATAGCCAAAAAAAATATCGACTGTTTAAGAGCACCGTGTACAGTGGTACATTCGTGAATTTAGAGAAGGCACGAAGGGAATTTTTATTAATTTAAATTCACTTAATAGCCTCCAACACAGCAGAAAAATCAATCTTTATACCCTACACCCAGGGTATATTCACTTTGTCCTTCCGTTTGTAACGCAGAGAAGGAGGCGTGGCAGATATAGAAAAGTATATATATTCTTGATCAGCGTCACCTCCTGAGTCGATATAGCCATGTCCGTCTGTCTGGCTGGCTGGCTGGCTGGGTGGCTGGCTGGCTGGGTGCTGTGTGTGGAAATACACTTTTTGGGAAAACTAAGCAAGATAATTCAATGAAATTTTGTGCACAGTCTTCGTTGTCAAAGTTAGCTCGGGGGATTGAAAATGAGCGAAATCGGTCAACGGACACGCCTACCGCCCATACAAAAAATATATTCAAAATGCAACTTTTTGGGTTTTTTTTACGACAATGCAACCAAAATACATAGAAATACTACGAATTGTAAGCGCAAGCTCTGAACAAAAACCAGGAGAATTCAGACAAGAGGGCGTGGCACCTCCCATATAAGCGAAAACTTCAAAACGCTATACTGAAAGCGTTTTTTGAGATAATCAAACTTAATTTTACTCAAATGCTAAAAACTATAAGTTTAAACTCTGAAAAAAAAAACTGGGTGAATTTGGACAAGAAGGCGTGGCACCTCCCATATAAGCAAACAGTTTAAAACGCTATACTGAAAACTGTTCGATCTTCGATCTTATAATTTCATGTACTTTATTTTTTACCCGGTTTGCCGAGCCCGGTTAACAAAGGGACAACACTTTTCATTTTTTTTCTATTCTTTATGTTATAACTTTTGCTAATATTACAAAACTCTGTTTTTGCTTAATTTTTAACCGTTATATTTTCTGTTAGTTTTTCAACTGAATACACATTTTGTTACTTTTTAATTGGATTTAATAAAGAGCAGACACGTTTTTGCTGAGAAATAAAACAATCGGTGTTGAAATTCATATGACTGCGTGACAGTCCATTTTTGCTAAAAGAACCTGCGTAAATATCTAACATTTGGTGCCTCCTGTGAGGACTGTGCGCTGTTATTGGAATTCAACAATTATTGTTCCTGCAGTATAAAGACGAATTGTGTGGTGCATCAATCATAACCTTAAGCCTGGCCTGCACCTGAAAGCTGACGGGTGGCGTGTTGACATAACCTCAACTGGAAAGCGAGTTTACAAAGGTAAGTGCTTTGAATATTATTTGTGTCTGGTGGTAAAATGTCGGATGAGGAAGGTGACGACACGTCATTACCTATAGATTATGTTTCCGAACAATTAGCATTGGTATCTTCGGTTCAAAAGGCACTACGAAATTTTAAGAAAGATTCTGCAACACGTAAGACGGAGTCCTATTTTCAAGGTCGTTTAGAAAGTTTGGCATCTTTCCGCGCCGAATTTCGTGAGACACATCGTGTAATTATGCGTATGCCTCCAAATAAGCATGTAACTGAAAACTATATCGACGCTGAAATAAACGATAAATTTGAAGAAGCATATATTGAGACTATGGCATTTATTAAAGATGCATATACTTCTACTTATCGGTCAACACCTGCCGTTAATGGCAACGCTAACGAACAACGTGCAGCATCCCATTCCGATCAAGAAGTGCCTTTACCAGAAATTAAATTACCCACTTTCAACGGAAATTATATCGAGTGGCCAACATTTAAAGAAGTATTTTTGTCTCGAATTCACCACAGTGAGCGGCTGAACAATTTTCAACGTTTTCATTACTTGAAGGGTGCTCTGTCGGATGAAGCAGCAAAGGACATTCAACATATTACTCTGCTCGGAGAAAATTATGAAGGAGCGTGGAAAATGTTGACGGATTTGTATGATAACAACCGAATACTGTTTTCCCATTACATGGATGTTTTTGATCAACAACCTGCTGTCATTCGAGGTGATCCAACTAGCCTGCGGCATTTTACACAATCATTCCGTTCGTGTCTAAATTCGATTCAGAAGCTGGGGGTTAATCTAAGTGAACAAGATCAGGTTTTGGTGTACTATATGTTAAAGAAACTGCCCGCGTCTCTTCATCACGAATGGGATCGAGCTATGAGCAAAAGGAAAACAATTCCTAAATTTGAAGAACTGTGTGCGGTGCTCGATGAACAATATCAAATGATGATTACGTCATCTATTACAAATCAGCCAGTGTTATCAAAGTCGCAACATGTTTCATCAGGAAATCGTCGAAAGAGTGATGTTGCTGTCAAAAGAGACATCCAATCATTGCACGTAACAAAAAAGGTTATCAACTGTAAGGTTTGTGAAAAGGGAGAGCATCCTGTACGTGATTGTCCTATCTTTATTGGGTTTAATGTATCTGAAAGAAGGGAACTTGCTGAAAAACTAAAGTTGTGCTTCAACTGCTTGGGGTACAATCACGTGTCATCTAAGTGTGCTAGTAAGCGTACTTGTGTGAAGTGTGGTGGCAAGCATCACACGCTTATCCATAGGGAACAGAGTTCTGTGTCTAAAGCATCAATGAATATCGCAATTGCTACTGGTACATCATCTGCTGAAAGTGGGCATGATACTAACAAATGTACTGAATCAATTAACAACTATGAAGTTGTACTGCCTACTGCTATCGTAACAATTGATACTTTTGAAGGGCAACCGTTAAAGTTTAGAGCATTCTTGGACCAAGGGTCACAGGCATCATTTATCACGGAACGCTCGGCACAGGTATTACGACTCCCACGACAGCGGGCTCATATCAATATCAAGGGCTTATCAGACGCAATGGTTGCTGAGGCGCGTACCTGTGTAACTTTAACAGTACGATCATGGCGAAATCCATCTGTGGAGTATAGAATTGTAGCTTATGTGTTGCCAAAGGTAAGCAACATTATGCCTGCGAAACGAATAAATACAACAGCATGGGTGCATTTGAAGGGATTGGATCTTGCGGATCCATATTATCACGAACCGCAGCATGTTGATATTTTGCTTGGAAGCGATATCTATGACGACTGCATTCTAAGTGACGTTCGTCGAGAGCAATATGGCGCTCCTATAGCACAAAAAACTAGCTTTGGTTACATCATATCCGGTAAGGTGTGCAGCCCCAAAACTCCATCTATCACTATTTCATCTCTGCATAATCACATTGAATTTGATAATTTCATGAAAAAATTTTGGGAGTTAGAGGAGGTTGCAGACATAAAATGTATTTCATCTGAAGATCAATGGTGTGAACAATTTTACGCTGACACTGTTCAACGGCAGCCTACTGGTAAATATCTTGTCAGGTTGCCCTTATTATCAGAAGTTGATGCTTCCCGCGTTATCGGTACTTCACGGCATATGGCCTTGAAACGATTTATGCATCTTGAAAACCGACTATCACGAGATCTCCATTTAAAAGAAGTCTACAAGGAAACTATAGATGATTATTTACGGCTAGGACAAATGAAGCCTGTCGTTGTATCAGAATCACAAAGTCAACGGAAATTAAAGGAGAATAATTATTTTTCTACCTGCTGTTACCTACCGCATCATCCTATTGTAAAGGAGTCTTCGTCTACCACCAAAGTGAGAGTCGTTTTCGATGCATCGGCTAAAACTAGTAATGGAAATTCGCTCAACGATATCTTAGCGACTGGTCCACCCTTGCAAACAGATTTATCAGCGGTTCTCACCAACTGGCGTTTCTTGAAATTTGCGTTTACAACCGATATCAAGCAAATGTATCGTTGTATCGAAGTACACGAAGAAGATGCCCAATATCAGCGAATTTTGTGGCGGTATAGTTCTGCAGATGAAATAAAAGAATATTTTTGTTCCGTGGTCATGTTTGGTACAGCTTCTGCGCCTTTTACTGCGATTCGAACCTTGCATAAATTAGCAGAAGACGAAGGTTCTACCTACCCATTGGCTGTAGATGTAATCAAATACCAAATGTATGTAGACGACATTTTATCTGGAGGTGATTCGATCGAGGAAGCATTGAAGCGGCAACAACATATTATCAATATTTTAAAAAGTGGCACTTTTGAGCTTCGAAAATGGGCTAGTTCACACCCTGCGCTTTTAAAAGATATACCCGTTGAATACAGACAAGTGAATGATGTGTTGCAGCTTAATGTCGGCGATGGAATAAAAACTTTGGGTCTTTATTGGGAACCTAATGAAGATGTATTCACCTATAAAATAAACTTTGAAATTTTATCTGATGTTTATAACAAACGTAATATATTGTCAACAATTGCACGATTATTTGATCCACTTGGATGGCTGAATCCAGCAATTATATCTGCTAAAATAATCATGCAAAGGTTATGGTCATTAAAACTTGATTGGGACAGCCCTATACCTGAAGAAATCCAAAGGTCATGGAAGCATTTTATCGATGAATTACCTTCTATTCACGACATAAGAGTTTCGCGTTGGTTAAATATGAGCGATACGACCACATCTAATGAAATTCATTTTTTTTGTGATGCCTCAAAGTATGCCTACTCCGCAGCAGCATATCTTCGAGTTTGTGATGAGAATGGAAACTATCACTCTACATTGTTGATGGCGAAATGTAAGGTCACTCCACTAAAGCCCACGCTCACTATACCTCGCGCTGAATTATGTGGAGCCGTTTTAGCGACAAAAATTTTAAAATTTATGAAACAGCATTTGAAAATGAATTTTAGTAATGATAACATATTTTTTTGGACGGACTCGATGATAGCTTTAGGATGGATTCGTGGAGATGTGCATCGATGGAAACTTTTTATCGCTAATCGAATCAACAAAATTTTAGAAATATCTAAACCTTCTCAATGGTCTCATGTTATATCCGCAGAAAACCCAGCCGATTGCTCCAGCAGAGGAATGCGACCATCAAAGCTTGTCCAAAATAAACTTTGGTGGTATGGACCAGAATGGTTACAGTTGCCCAGATCTCAATGGCCGATATCGCAATCTGAAAGTGAGTTTCCACCATCTGTTCAAGAAGAAATGAGATCTATCATTGTAAACACGGTCAGAATTGAAACACAACAAATGGCTATCGACATAAATAGCTATTCATCTATGACGCGCTTAATACGTGTGGTTGCCTATTGTCAACGTTTTATATGGAACTGCCGTCAAGCTACATCTAATCGGCGTTTTGAAAATTTGCGCGTCGAAGAACTAAGATTAAGTTTACTCACAATAACTCGTATTGTTCAATATAACGCTTTTCCCAGCGAATGGAATGCACTTTCTGCTAACCGATCTTTACCCGAACGAAGCACGTTACTACCGCTTAATCCCTTCTTTGACAAGGAAGTAAATCTAATACGCGTAGGAGGACGACTTCGTGACTCTCTGTTACCTTTGTCAGAAAAGCATTCATTTATTTTACCAGCAAAAGGTCATTTCACAAATTTAGTTATTCAACATAGTCATTTAAACACTTTACACGGTGGTGTAGCACTCACGCTTAATCATACCCGTAAAACATTTTGGATAATTAACGGACGTAATACTGTACGATTTGCTATTCATCGTTGCATTACCTGTTATCGTTGTAAGCCAAACCCTTTGGAACAGCTAATGGGAGACTTACCCGCTCCACGAATTCGCCCAGCTAGAGCTTTTTCGTCAACCGGTGTCGACTATGCTGGCCCGATAAGCATTTTGCCATCTAAAGGAAGAGGTCGCACATCGATTAAGGGATACATTGCAGTATTCATTTGTTTGGTAACGAAGGCTATTCACCTTGAGCCAGTAGGCGATTTATCAGCCAACGCATTTATAGGCGCTCTGCATCGTTTTATCGGAAGAAGAGGACTATGTAAAGATTTGTTTAGTGACTGCGGCACTAATTTTATAGGTGCTAATCAGAAATTACGTGCTGATAAAAGAGCTTATCGAACATATATAAACTCTGAAATTACTCCTTTTCTCACCGAACATAGTATTCAGTGGCACTTTATTCCCCCTTCATCGCCCCACTTTGGAGGGTTGTGGGAAGCGGGAGTAAAGTCCATGAAGCATCACTTGAAACGTTCAATTGGAGACCGAAAGCTGACGTTTGAAGAGCTTAGCACAGTGTTAACTCAAATTGAGGCGTGCTTAAATTCGCGTCCTCTATGCCCACTGTCTAATGATGTACAAGATCTAATGGTCCTAACGCCCGGACATTTTTTAATTGGTGATGCAATGCTCGCCCCTCCTGAACCAGAACTAGACAAATTCAGCCTTTTGGATAGATGGAAAAATTGCCAGTTTTTAGTTCAACAGTTTTGGCGTCGATGGAGTACGGAATATTTATCTCGTTTACAAAGGCGACCTAAATGGCTCAATTCTAGAATCAATCCCAAGGTTAACGATATTGTGCTCATTAAGGATGAAAGGCTTCCCTGTCAACGCTGGCCTCTTGGACGCATCGTTGAAACTCATCCCGGATCCGACGGTCACGTAAGGGTCGTAACATTAAAAACTATAAATGGTACCATCAAAAGACCTGTAATCAAATTGTGCCCTTTACCTATCCAGGAAACTTGGAAAGAACACCAGACACATTAATATCATTGCATTTTACCTTTGTATCTTTCGTTTTAAGCCAGATTTCATAAGATTGATTAAGATGATGTCCTCTATCGGAAACATCATCGGTGGCGCAGAATGTTCGATCTTCGATCTTATAATTTCATGTACTTTATTTTTTACCCGGTTTGCCGAGCCCGGTTAACAAAGGGACAACACTTTTCATTTTTTTTCTATTCTTTATGTTATAACTTTTGCTAATATTACAAAACTCTGTTTTTGCTTAATTTTTAACCGTTATATTTTCTGTTAGTTTTTCAACTGAATACACATTTTGTTACTTTTTAATTGGATTTAATAAAGAGCAGACACGTTTTTGCTGAGAAATAAAACAATCGGTGTTGAAATTCATATGACTGCGTGACAGTCCATTTTTGCTAAAAGAACCTGCGTAAATATCTAACAGAAAACATTTTTTGAGATGATCCAACCAAACTTCACTCAAATGCTAAGAGCTATAAGTTTAAACTCTGAAAAAAAAAACTGGGTGAATTTGGACAAGAGGGCGTGGCACCTCCCATAGAAGCAAAAGGTTCAAAACGCTATACTGAAAACATTTTTTGAGATAATGCAACCAAATTTCACTCAAATGCTAAGAACTATAAGTTTAAACTCTGAGAAAAAACTGGGTGAATTTGGACAAGAGGGCGTGGCACCTCCCATATAAGCAAAACTTTCAAAATACTGCTGTGTAGGGTATTTTATGTTTGGCCAGGCCAAAGGTTACACCCTTACTAGTTTTATCTTGTTTTGCATAATAACGTGGCATGGTAACTCAAAATTAACAAAAAAAAAAAAAAAACAGAAAGCGGTAAGGACGCGGGTGGTTCACAACTAGGGATGTCAATTTTCAGGCTTTTACTGATCCTGGAATTTTAGGGATTTTGAAACGCAATCCCGGACTAAAGCATTTTTTTAAAAAGATCAAAAATAAAAGTCTTTAATAAAAACGAATATTTTTAAAACAATGAGTGTACATTAGAGTGGTCCAAAATCCGAAAGTGTTAAAAAGTCAAGGTGCGCGCGACTTTTCTGAATCCTTGGATCCTGCTGATTACAAAAAGTGCTTTGGAACCAAAAAAAAATTGCGTTTAGATATTCCGCAACGAGCTTGAAGGTACTTTTTTAGGAATTTTTGAGTTTTCGAGTTCTCTTTTTAATTTAAACGCTATACCTTTTGAACCAGATAAAGTATTTGCAAAAATTAAATTGCATTTTGTTAGAAATATTTTGAAACATGTTTTGCATTAATAATAATTAATCTACTTTTTGCCAATTTTTTTTAGCAGCACTTTAAACTTAAAAATTTGTTAATTTTTTGAGGTGTTTGCACTTTCAACAACCGATTTTTTTCTTATTTTGCTCTAGCAAATTTTTTAAACATTTTTATATTTTTATGCATGAATTCATCTTTAAAATAATTTCAACAACTAAGCTATTAGTAACACTTTTACTCACTAAAAACTATTAAGTATAATTAAATTAGACTAAAAAAAAAAATTTATTTTTGTGTTTTCAAGGCATTGAAATAAGATATCTTAATGGGATGACGTAAGATACCACTTGTTTTTTATAAAATCATTAGTTCCTAATCTTTTGAGTAAAACAACATTCTTTGCAATATCGAAATTTTTGCACTTCTTGTTATTTTTGGCAAAACAGGTTAACAGATAGTTTTCATAGATCTTCAAAAAAAAATTTTGTCAAAAATAAACTAAAATAGCCATTTTCGATGTATTTGTTACTGTTGATTCCGAATTCAGTCTCAAAATTGCTCTATCTTGTACGGTTAAGGAGATATTCAAACATAAAAGTATAAAAAACACCGTTTTTGCTCTTTTTAAAGTGATATTACAAGTCAAGGTTACTTTTAGCCACAAAAAATGGTATAGTGGTTAAAAGTGCCAGTCTGTTTCTTTAAAATCCAATTTAAATTAAACCGATATCTTTTTTATTCTCGGAGTTATCCTAACTTAAAAAGTTGAAAAAGTGCAAAAAAAACCGTTTTTTTATTATTTCTGCTTACGATATTTCAGAGGATTAAAGTGATATCGATTTAATTTAAATTGGGTTTTCAAAAAAAATGCCGTCACTCTTATTTTCAATACCAAGCTGAAAGTTACCTTGTCGTTATATAACAGCTTCAAAATTATCAAAAACGGTGTTTTTTTGCATTTTTAGGTTAGAATATCTCTAAAACCGTACAAGATACAGCAATTCTGAGACCGGATTTAGAATTTTCATGAACAAATACATCTTAACTGACTATTGTTGTTTCTGTTTCACCAGGAAAATTTTAAACTCAAAGATTTTTTTTTGGCCAAATTTGATTAAACTCTACGGTTTTAAGCAAGTAAAGTGAAACTGGTGGCTTAGTTGTTGGAGTCAGTTGATAGATAAATTAATGCGTAAGAAAATAGAAACATAAAAAAAAATTCGCTAGAGCAAAATAAGAAAAAAATCGGTTCTTGAAAGTGCAAATACCTCAAAAAATTAACAAATTTTGAAGTTTAAAGTGCTGCTAAAAAAAATTGGAAAAGACAACATTAATTATTATTAATGCAAAAAATGGCTCAAAATATTCTTAACAAAATGCAATTTAATTTTTGCAAATACCTTATCTGGTTCAAAAGATATAGCGTTTAAATTAAAAATAGTACTCAAAAACTCAAAAATTCCTTAAAAAGTACCTTCAAGCTCGTTGCGGAATATCTAAACGCAATTTTTTTTTGGTTCCAAAGCACTTTTTGTAATCAGCAGGATCCAAGGATTCAGAAAAGTCGCGCGCCCCTTGACTTTTTAACACTTTTGGTTTTTCCATACAAAATTTGGACCACTCTAGTGTACATCATTAAATTGTTAAATTTAAATGATATGGTATGCTAAATCGCCTTTAACTTTTAAATTTTTTCTTAAAACTAGACCTTAAAAAAATTAATGCTGTCAAAATTTCGTCTCCCATTCTTGGATCGAAATTTGGTACATAGGGTTATACATATACTGGCGAGCAAAAAGAGTGCATGTTTGAAACTGGTCTATTAACATGACCATAAAACTGTTAACACCGAAGCAAATGGTTTGAATTTTTCAAGGTTTATTCTCTAATTTTTGAGTTATTAGATGATAATAATTTGAGTGTGGAAATTCATCACGCAAATTTTTTTTGATAAAAACCCCTCAAAAAACTCGATTTTTTCGAATATATGATTTTGGGAGAAAATACACTTGTTGTTTAATATTTTTAGTTTAGTCAGAACGACGTTGATTTTTTTACAAGTTTGTATATCAGTAATTCGTCTGGATATGTTTTATCCATTTTGCACAAACCTCAGCCAGAACTGGACAAAACTTGTAGTCTTGGTAGTGATCCAGATTTTTTGACTTAGTTGGAAC